>ML782231.1:1100928-1113905 GCA_009831015.1 Picea engelmannii | reverse complement strand
TTGAGATCAACTCATGATCATCAAAAACTACAATTTCATTATCAGAATAATGCTGACAAGAGGATAACAAAACAGGATTTCCATCACATGGATTAGGCTCAGCTGAGAACATATAATTTATTATGCAATCATCAGTCATCATAAGCTCTTCTTGATTTACAAATTGATCATAACCTTCACAAGCATACCTGTCTCTAGAATATTCTGCCAATGTTGACGAATTCAGATCCGAATCTGAAATAAGCTCGTATGCTTTATGTTGTTCTAAATCTGCTTCATACTCATTACCTCCTTGCTCAAAATCTGAACCATACTGACAATGTTTTTTCTCATGTGAAAGCAAATTGTCAAAGTCAACTCGATGTCAAATCCTCCTGGAAGCACGGATATTCTCCTCCACCTCTTGAGCGTCTTCAAACAAGTTCCCTAATGATGAAGACTTCCTTTCTAGCAAGAGAAGGAAAAGTTCACTATGTTGAGCCATAAGATAATATACCATGGTAGCAATCTCAGTAGGCCGAATCTCCAATGGGATTTCATAATAAACATGGTAAAACCTTCTACTGAAAACAGGCAAGGCTTCATCCTGCTCTCGTTTCAAAGCATAGAAATCAACAAGGTATGAATCTAAAGATTTGTAATTGCCCCAATACTTCAGGAAAGCATTAGAGAACTCGGTCCAAGAGCCAATTGAATCAGTTCTCAGACTTTTAAACCATGTAGCAGCATCTTTGATTAGAGACTTTGAGAAAAATCTCATGATCATGTCTTCATGAGAAAGCTGAAAATGATCAACAAAATCCAGAAAGGATTCCACGTGTCTCTCAGCTGAAGCTTGATTCTCTCCAGAAAACCAAGGGAGATATTCGTAACAGTCATCAGGATAAGAATGAAGAAGAAGGGGCAGATTTAAAGGTTTGAACATCTTCATCCGGATTTTAACTGGAAAAGTTGTGGGCTGATCATGAGAGTTAACGAGTTCATGACAAGGTTCATAAATTATGACAAGAGGGGCTGAGATCTGGACAGGATCTGAAACAATTTCTATCTTTTCAAGGTCACATGGCTGATTAGATTCTAAAGGAAAAGAAATAAAGTGGTCATCTTTGTGAATGAGCTGAGGTAAAGCCACATAATCTACATCTACAATGGAGGGCTGCAGGATTTCCTCTTCTAAAGACGAATATATACAAGAAGGATGATGATTTTCTGAATATACCAAAAAAAAAAAATTCTCTTTACATGCGAAGGGAAAAGAATGAAAGAGGCAATGAAGAACAACAACATTTCATGAAGCAAACCAATGAATTGATACCTGGATTTTGATCTAAGTATCTTCATCTTTTATCAACAGGATCCTCCCCAGTCGAGTCTTTGAACGTGGAGTCACCAGATAGATGTTTACAACCAATATAATGCTCAGCCTTTGTCTATCATCAAAAGATGAAACTGTGTCGTCTCCTAGGGAAGCTTGCTTCATCCTCTGTTCCCTGGCAACGACGCCAATTTGTTATCACTCCAGGAAACTCTCCTAGGCTGTAAGTCGGAGATGCCTGGTAACTCAATCTTTTTAGGAAGTATTTTCACAATAATGTGTTGGGGTTTTGGATCAATATGAACATCTGAAACTCTGAGTTATATTCTCAAGATAGTCTTAACTATAATCTTGCAACACAAGGCCTTCAAGAGCTATTGTCAGATAGGTTTCAATAACAGGTGGATGAGAAAACTAACCAATCAACCAGAACATATATAAAACCATATATATGATGGGTCAACAAACTAGCCAAGGATGCTTGTGATTCTTGCTTAATAACCAAAAGTAAGATGACTGTTACCAGGGTCATTAAACAAAGACAAAAGAATTAATTCCACTCATAAGCATATAGATAGATAAAAGAAGGTCTGACAGTAACAAAGAAAGAAGCTTGATGGCTGATATGTTAAAGAAAGTGTCTTGTTACAAAGCAGTAGCATCTAGAGCTCAATATCAAACCCCTATCTTAGTCTTCAGAGTGTAGCTTTATAGATTTTACAAGATGTTCTCAGATCCTAAAAATATGGATCTGTTTTGCTAAAAACAGTAAAGAAAACTAATTTACAAAAATGTAGAGATAGATCCTCAAAATGAGGGTGATCTGCATGTGTTGGTCCAAAATATGTTTGAACAGTTGGTGAAGTGATGACTAGCCTTCCAAGGCTCCTCCATTTGACATCATGAAGATTACAAATTCGAATTTGATGAGCTGTCTATTCATCCCTGATACTCTGCCTTCAAAAATGACCCAAACTTATCCAAAGAAACTCCTTTTGACTTGTCTTTCCAAAAATAGCCTTCAGACTTGATAAACTAATCCATAATCTGTTTACTGAAGGATATTTTTTCACTTTTCAACCCTCGAATCTTGGATCTAGACATTTGTAAATAAATTTAGGGCTTCTTAGATGAATCTCTTGTCTTTCTAACTGGTCTTGAAATTTCAGCTTGATGTGTTTCTGTTGGCCTTTCTGGCTCAAAAGAAGTGGCAATCTCGGTAAGTGTTTCCAACCTTATCAATATGAAAAAAGAACTGCAAATACCAGGTACGGCTCTCGCTGCAGCAAGTTCTTGGAGACATTTCCCTAATGAAAAGAAACACATAGGTGTAGGGTAACTTTACTGCTCCAAAACCAGAAAACACAACCATAACTGTGACACCTATCACTCCAAATCTGCTGAGTAGTTGAGGTATTGTGAAAAAACCTTTGTCTGGTGAAGGCATAGGAAAGTGAATGCCCATGTGCCAAAATGCATAGAGAAAATCCAATAGGAACAAAATTTCTCGCAATGTTGCTCGTTCTTTGCCTACTCCGTTATGGCGGAGCATCAAATAGCAATCAATGGTAATAAGGCAGAATGAAGACCAGTAATGTAACCAAACAAAACAAGTCCATTTTCCAATTTATCCACCTTGCCTGTATAGAGAGGAGAGGTATAATCTTGAACAGAATGAGCTGGAGAAGATTGCAGGAGAAAGAGAAAATAATGTTGAAGAGGATCTGGACGAGAGCCCGTTTCTCTTCGTAAAGGATGAACTTCTGCCATCAACATCTTGAGAAATCATGCTTGCACTACCGATTGACAGTGAATCTGAATCAACTTGCATGGGTGGAGATGGTCTCTGCAATTGTTCTTCATCAATAGCTACAAGAGGTGTAATAGGACTGGCCACAGTCGATGTTGGAGAATGCCCACCTTCAGCAGATGTGTGATCTGGAAGGGAAGGCACATTAGGATGAGATGAAAACAACAAAATTTGTGAGTGAGCCTGAGAAAAATCCCTATCATGTGAAGTTTCTCTTATGGTGAATCGTCGTGGCCTGCCCATGGCAGCTGCAGCTGCCAAATGTTGCATTATGCATTCATCGAGCTCTGGATCATCATTATTTATCCAAACATTATGTAAATCCAGATCTTCAAAAGAGAGTCTATGATTAGGGAACCAGAGGCATGTCCATTAGTTTTCGAGGGGTTCCATCTGGTTTGGTAGGGTTCTTTCATTGACAAGTTCTGCGAGGTTTTTGATTGTCACTTTAATTCCACGCCCCCTATTAATATGGGGCAAATCACTATATTTATCCATCAGAAACACCATTGCGTCTACTAGATCATCCACATGTAGAAATTCACGTAGAGGTGAACCAGTTCCCCAAACAAACACCTCTTTTGCTCCAGAAACTTTGGCACTCGTTAGTGATCTCCAGAGGACCAGTAAAAAATGCCTCCTCTGTGATACGTTGTGGGGAAAATTTTGGATAAATGCAAGAAGAACCCAGAAACATCAGCTTATTCATTCCATTCCTATAGCTTGTATTGATCACAGTTGTTTGGATCTGTAGATTAATCGATATGAAATCAGCAGGGTAAGTATTGTTGGCATGAATGCCTCCTTTATATTTTCTTGGGATTCCTTCAGACAAAAGAAAGAGCCATCGATCTGTTGTCAACAAACTTGCAAAAACCCTGCAGCTCGATGAAAATCTCCTTAGATCGTGGCTTAGCTGGAATTGTTTGACTTGGCTGAGCGCATGGCTATAATTTTGCAGTTTGAATCTTTGTAATCTCGGGCACTTGGCATGTGTAATGATAGTCATCCACATCGACACCCTAGACTTTACAATTTGACACCTTGTGATGATGCACTGGATTAACCAAATCCTCCACGCGTCCTTTTCATGCAGAATTCAAGCAAATATCTCTTGAATAAAAATCACAACTCAACCCTTTTGAATAAACATGGACATTTGGCGCGTACAAGAGCACGATGATTTTAAATTTTAAACATAAGAGGGCTTTCGGCGGTTAAGATCTTTTTCACACCCGCCTGCTATCCATCGAAAGGTTGACTTTCGGTAGTTAAGCGCCCTTTTGATTAGCCTCCTTAACCGTTGAAACCTGTAATTTCAAATTTTGGAAACCAAGACCTTGAGTAATAATTTTTTCAATTTGGCATATCAACAATAGGCCATCTAATGTACTCTAAAAAATTTAGAAATGAATTGTTTTGACTCATTCCTATCACCTAAAATTTGAAAACTTAGCAGTGTAATTTTAGGAGATAACAAGATGATCAATCCCTTAGGATATAAAATCCTAATGGATCTACCCATTGTTGGTCAGGATAAAATAGTATCATCAACATCACTCCCCCTGTAGAGGGAGGTCTTCTTGGACTATACCAAGATTGTCTCGAAAGTGTTCAAACTTGACATGAGATAGAGGCTTGGTCAACACATCTGCAACCTTCTCATCTATGCTAAGATATTGGATCTTTATAGATCTTCTCTATACCATATCACGAATGTAGTGATAACATATTTCTATGTGCTTCGACTTGTCATAGAACACATGGTTCTTCGTCATCTTTATGCAACTCTGGTTATCACATAGAATCACAGTGGCTTCCATATCCAGATCGAATAAACCTATCAATAACTTTCGAAACCATATGACTTCACAACTAGCGGAACATGTAGCAATGTATTTTTCTTCTTCCATGCTGAGAGAAATGTTGTATTATTTCCTACACTTCCACGAAGTCATGGTTGTCCCCAGACTGAAACAACATACTAAAGTTCTCTTTCTATCAGAGGCACTTCTAGCCCATTTTGAATCAGTATAACCAATAATTCTGAAGTCATGATATCCAGTATAACAGAGACCAAAGCCCAACGTACCCTTAAGGTATCTCATCACATGTTTTGCAACAACAAGGTGAACATGTTTGGTCTCTACCAGATACTGACTCAAGGTGGTCACAGAAAAGCATATATATGGCCTCGTATTCATCAGATACATCAAATACCCAATGATCTATTTGTACAATGTAGCATCAACCAATTCTGACGAAGTATCTACCATGAGATTCAAATTTATTTCCATGGGTGTATTCATGGCTTTACATTCCAACATGTCAAACCTTTTTAGGATTTCAACTGCATACTTCCCTTGGTTAAGGAAGATCTTCTCTGGGCTCTGCCAAACTTCAAGACCTAATAAATATTGCATTAGGCCTAGGTATTTCATGTCAAATTTTGCAACGATCTTCTTCTTAGAATGAATGATGAGATTTTCTTCTCCAATTAAGAATAAGTCATCCACATACAACAACAATATAATTGGCTCATCATTCCTAACCTTGAAGTAAATGTTAGAATCATCTTTACTCTTAGTAAAGCCCCAATTCGTTAGAAAGCTATCAATTCTTCCATACCAAGCTCTAGGAGCTTGCTTCAACCTGTACAAAGCTTTCTTTAATCTACAGACATGAGTCTTTCTATCTTCAACTTCAAACCTGTGGGGTTTTCTATGTACACTTCTTATTCATTAACACCATTTAAGAAGGTTATTTTCACATCCATCTGGTGTAACTTCCACTTGATCTTGGCTTCAAGAGTTATGATGGTTTTGATAGAAGTGTATATGGATACATGAGAAAACATCTCTTCATAATCCATTCCTTCCTTTTGAGAAAATCCACGAGCTACAAATCTTATTTTCTATTTTTCAATAATTTTGTCTACATCATGTTTTATCTTGTATAACCATTTGGAAGATACCACATCTTTGTTCTTTGGTCTGGGAACTATTTCCCATACATCATTTCTTTATAATGGATTGGTATTCTTCTGTCATGGCATCTTCCCATTATTTCTTTTGAATGGCTTCTTCAAAGCAAGTAGGCTCCTTCTCTATGAGATCACACATCAAGGCCATATAACCGGAGAATGGCTTAGGTTTCTTGATTTGTCTCATGGTTCCTTATGGGGCACCATACTTCTCTCCATATTGAATAAGTTCCCTTTCCCAAGCTGGCTTTCTCTTGTGAGAGATCCTCATCTGGCGAGGTTCTTGAGATTCTATCATATCATGATCTTCTGAAATCTCATCATGAGGGGAAACCGTGACTTCCTTCACAGGTTCTACAACTCTGGGAGCTATAGGTTCTTCTTCATATACTTCTTCAAGATGGCACTTCCTTGATATCGTGAGTTTTGCATCTTCATCAAAGGTTACATCTCTACTTATCTCAATATGATGGTAACCTCGTATGTAAATTCTGATGGCCTTAGAGACTTCACAGTATCCAACAAATATTCCCTTATTTCCTGAAGGGTCCAACTTAGTTATCCTTTCTTTCGGAATGTGTACAAACACTAGAAAACCAAATATCTTGAGATGGCTTACTTTTGGCTTCTTTCTGGAGAAAATTTCTTCGAGGGTTTTGAATCCAAGTGCACTATGGGATAATTTGTTTTTAACATAGACTATTTTTGTTGCTGCTTCAGCCCATAATTTCATTGGAAGATATTGATAATGGATCATAGCCTTCACTTCTTCCATTATTGTTCTATTCTTTCTTTCTTCTACACCATTTTGTTGAGGATTATAGGGAGTGGTGAGCTCCCTCTTAATCCCAGCCTCTCTGAAAAATTACAAATTATTTTGAGGTGTATTCTCCTCCATTATTAGACCTAAGTATCTTGATCTTTCTTTCAGAGAGATTTTATATCAAGGCTTTGAATTCCTTGAACTTTCCAAATACTTCATCTTTTGACTTCAAGAAGTAAACCCAAGTCTTGCGAGAATAATCATAAATAAATGACACATAGTATACATACCCACTAAGAGAGGTTGATGGCATTGGGCCACATACATCTGAGTGGATGAGCTCCAAGATTCCTTTTTCTTTACTGTCTCTCTTCAGGAAAGGATTCTTTATGTTCTTTCCTTGTGCACATTCCTTGCACACACCTTCATGATGAACCTTGAATTTTGGTAGACCTGTAACTACCTTTCTTACATATGGTAAGGCTTTGTAGTTGATGTGAGCTAGTCTTCTATGCCAAAGTTCACATGGAATATTAGTGAAGTGAGTCAAGGCTTCATCTGAGTGACCTTTTATCTTATACAAGCCACCTTCTTCTGTTCCAATAACAATTGCATATTCTATGGTTTTTCCTTTAGGCCACATAAGAACTTCACCATATATGAAAGAAAACCTGAAACCTTGCTTATCTAAAGTTGAGATAGAAAGTAAGTTCTTTGTCACACCTGGTACACATAGTACATCCTTCATTTTCATTGGGGTCACTGAATCAAGTTTGTAGGTGGATTCTCCCACTCCTTTGATAGGGTACTGGAAATCATCTCTGAGTGTAACTTTATAGGGAAAGTTATTTTCTGTAAGGTTGGAGAGAATGTCTCTCTGACCTGTCATGTTCTTAGAAGCACCACTATCTATGAGCCAAGTATCCTCTCCAGGTGTTACAGATCCTGAGAGAGAAGAGAATAAGACATAGTCTTCAATATTTTCTTTAATCGTCTTCGTGGGTGGCTCATCATCTTCAATTGCATGGGCATGATGCCTTTTTTTATTTCTCTTCTTGTATTCTTCCCTTATGAATGTACAATTCTTAGCAATGTGTCCCATCTTATCACAATGATAGCATTGATAAGAGGATAAATATTTTTCTCTTCTTTGACCCTTTTGATATTTCTGGAATCTCCTTGTAGGGTGAGATTATTTAAGGAAGTGGGTGAATCTCTTTGGAGAGTGAGATTCATTATGGAGATGGGTATCCTTTTGGAATTGAGACCTTTTCTTTCCTCCTTTAGCATGAGCATATAGGGCTTGATCTTCATCCCTTAATAATACTACTTCTCGGTTGGCTACTCTTGCTTCTTCTTGAACACATTCTTCCCAAAGACTGTCAAATTAGGGTTTCTCTTTTCTTTCACAGATAGTTTGGATGAAGGAATCCTAGGGTATTTTGAGACCATTAAGAGCTATCATTATGAGGTCATATTCATCTAGATTGTCTCCAATTTCTTCTAGTTTTTCGTTGAATTGAGAAACCCTATAGAAATAGTCATGAACTATTTCTCCTTTCTGCATCTTTGTATTCTTGAGTTGGGTTCTTAGATTCATCTTCCTGTTGATATTCCTTCCTTCATACATTATGGTTAGGGAATCAAACATTTCTTTTGGAGTATTCTTAGAAGACACTTGAGGGATCAAGTGGTCTTTAATAGAGTCTGCAATGATGCTTTTGGCCCTAACCATATCCTTCTCATACTTTTCTTTGGTTGCATCTTCTTTGGGTTTCGGTACATTTTCATTTATGAATTTTGCAAGGTCATTCTCTTCAAGAATGAGTGAAATATTGTACTTCCAGGAATCAAAGTTTTCCACACCTTATAACTTGTCAACAAGCTTACTGCTTGCAGACATCTTGACCTGGAGCTGAGAAAATGACCAAAAATTGAAAATTCTTAGAAATTAAATCTAATCTTACCAGGAGATGCGTTGAGCTTAGGCAAGTAGGCTGGAGCTGTCAGATTTAAAAAATTCCAAGTTTTACCAGTTAAAAATTAACCTACAAAAATCTGGATTGGTACTTCTGGTATTGGTTCTGGTTTCCTGGTTTTCAGGTTTTCTGGCACCATCCAAAACTAGGGTTTCACTTTCCAGAGGCTTTGACCCCTAAAAAGGTTCTCTCGAGCTTCCAAAATTTTTTCTAGGACAGGGAGCATTTCCCTAGATGGTTTTTAAGCTGAAATTCCATTCCAACAAAAAGCCCTAATTTTCTTATACGACAATCGTGACATTTTTGGTTACCCAGTGAAAGATGCTCTACTCAGTTCATCTTTGATACCATGTTAAATTTAGAGTTTATATTAAGTTCTTTTCTATTTACTAGAAAATAATAGCATAATTAGGATCACTGAGAGAAACACAATCACAGAGTACACAACATTTTATCCTAGGAAACCCTCATGGGGGAGAAAACTGAGAAAAAAATTCTTTAATATAGATTGACAATACAATGCCAAGATAAAATACCACACATTAGAGAATATCCAAGACTGAGCAATGTGCCTCTCTCTTCTCCTTCTTCTAATTGCAACTTCCCTCAAACTTGTGCACTAGATGAGTGACTTGAGTCAGTGAGATAATGAGGCACCATCCTCTCATATTTATACTAGATGAGGAGTGCTATGGTTGTGTCTCTTCATTAGGCAGGGCTGACTTCTTCAACTAGTGGTTAAAACCACTTTAACTATCCCTACGACTTGAATTCTCAATTAGCATCATATAAACATGGTTTTCCCCATCCACAAAAGGGGATTTTCTCATACATAAGTCCCAACATGATCAATCCACAAAAGGGGATTGTTCTATAAGAAAATAAATCAATTATAATTAGAATACTCTTCACAATTACAATATTTCAACATTAAAGGGCCTCCTTCACCTAAATTATATATGAGAGAGTGAGAGGAGAACAGTTCCCATGATGCATATGTGATAAATTAGTCTAAGTTTATAAAATTCCATAGGCATGTAAAATACTAGGACTTCCCAGGCAATCAACCATCCCAGTACTACTCTATCCCAAGCGTGCTTAATTGTAGAGTTCTAATGGGATCCGATGCATTAATGCTATGTTGTAAGCATGTAAATAAGACCACTAGGAATTCATTACATGGTGTTTGTAATTAGCAAATGGAATTACATTCCATTATGCATCAAAAGGGTGAATATCATGGCTTATCAAAACTATATGCTTGAAATGTTGATTCAATGGAAAAGGTAGATGGCCACCAAGATCCACCTAGATCAATATTGAGGTCCATCATCATCATCGGTGGGTTCCCTAGTGTCTGTTAACGATACAAATCAATGAATGGTAATCGAATATTTATACCATGCTCAACCTCAGCTCATTTATTCGCATGTTGTAGATTCATACCATTGGGATTTGGGACGAAGACTTTGGGTTGGGACCACCACATCCCTTGATGGAATTTCCGCCCAAATTGTGAAAGTTATTCATGATTACTCTAGAGACTACTCGGGCATCGAGTCATCTCAATGATTTGTATACTGTGACATAGATCCACATTTGTATTTGGTCGTGGCTATGTTTTCACTTGTGACATGGATCCACTTTGTATTCTTTCATGGCCATGATATAATTTTCTACATCATACATGGATCTGTAGTGTACTATTTTGGCGGCTATGCTTAGTTTTTATTATTGAGCATGGGTATGCCCACCTTGAGGATGTTATTATTATGTCAGACTGATGATGGTTTCTTTCCAGTTTCATTCACCCAAATCTATGTGATTTTGTTTGTAAAGTATTGCGGCCATCAAACACCTCTTATGACCTCACACTTTAGGGGGCATCTGTTATACAATTATTTTCCACTTGACCACTTGATGGGCATCATCTAGAGGTTAGCAATATAAAACCATTAAATTACACCAATTTCCCCCCAATTTTGAAGTCCCTTTTTGCATGTTGCTAGTAGTCCCTTTACAGCTCATGGCCAAAAGTATTGGTCGCTCCTTGTCCTCTTTCAAAGGGTGTATGGTCGCTCCCTGAAAGCATGCAGGGAATGACCGGGTCTGTTACTCCCTATTTAGGATTAGTTTCTATGAGATGATATTAAACCTCGGATTTCTCATGGTTCGACCTCGAGAAGATTTTCATCTTGGGCATATAGATCCTATCTAAACTAACCTTTGATCTTATCTCTATTATCCTATATATTGAGGGTGTCTCGTGGGAAAAAGAGGAGAGAAAGGATAAAGCAAACTTATTTTGGTAGTTTGATTACAAATCTTGGGAAAGGAACTTGGGAAAGGACTACATCAACTTCTTTTATTGTAAGTTGTAATCCATTTGTCCATTAATAGAAGATGTACAATATTTTCCTCCTTACTTGATTTTATGTAATTGTTATAATATTTTTAAGGAATTGATATTGTTATGTTATGTCACTAGATCTTTTATCCATTTATACATGATTTGTTTGATATTGTGAAAGGTTTATGTGTGTCTCTATGTGTGAAAATCCATGTTGGTAAGAGATAATGGAATCTTTGAGGAAGTTAACATCTAAGGAGCATGCAAGGACAATCGTCTGATCACCGGGTAAAACTTTCATTCCATCAACTCGTAGATTATTTTTGTGTATAATTCAAATCTAAGAAAATTCGTTGTTTCCATCTCTATTCTGTCATAGGTCTATGAAGAGCCTAAGGGAGGTAACTCATCTAGGGTGTAATTACCCTACAATGATAGCATAATGATGAAAACCCTAAATCTATGAAAGCATATGCATGGGGTTTTGGGGCACATGTGAAGGAAAATTATTTCGCATGGTTTCATTTCCATTTCTCCTCTTTATATATAATGTTATTTAAACCCCACCCCCCGCGCCTCTTTTCTTTAAAACCCCAGGGAGGAAAAGAAATGAAAATGGGTTAGTCCTACGTGGTTTCCATAATTTTTATTCTTGGAAACATAATCCGTAAGGGTTATTATATTATTTATTATTCAATTGATACCACATATGAAATACACAAGTGAATATTAAAAGTTATAGGGAGTCCAAGAGACCTCTTGGAAGATGAATCCAAAGGTCAAGATAATGTATCTATAGATGTATCATATTAATGCATAATAATAACTCACACTTATCTATATTCGTGTGCATTCCAACAATGGTATCAAAGCTTATAGTTTTTAGTCCTGATTCAACAAAAATGTCTCTCCTCATTTATTCCCTTAGGCATTTTATGTGAAAAAAATTCTCTGCCTCTCCTGGGTGCACATGAACTATCCCTCTGCTCATTTGAAACTTTGGAATGAATCCATCAGCCTGCAAGTCTGTATTAATCTATACCTCATTTCTGAATACATTTCTTCTCTCTCTCATTCTCATTTATATATAGTTGTGTAACGTCTGCTAGTGTGAAACCTATCCCTAATATTCTTGTGAGTACCTTTGACATGAAACTTAGGGTTTCCTCTACCAACTCGTGTATCCTACCCATCTAAAAAGGGTTTGGTTCATTATTGCACGTTGATATCAATTTGCATGTATTCCATGTAGATATCATTAGTGCCTCTACGTAAGGTATTATTTGTGCTCTTGTGAGAACCATGGAAATCAACGCACTTGTATTTTTATGGTACAATGAACATAGAATGAACATGTGACTTCTGAAGGAATTTTATCCTCGAGACTTTGTCCACCCTTTCAAATAATCCACTTATGAAGAATACTCAATGTTATCATGCTTGAGGCTCTACTCTCAATGCCATAAACCATTGCGTGCCTTTATTCCATGATTTCAAAATCCATTGCTTCACGTCTCTTAGCATATATAGAATCCACCAGAGCTATCAATTCCAAGGGGCTCACCAAGATTGTAGTGAAGGGATCTTACTGGACTCCTCAACTTTGAGTTGTCAATCTCATTTGCCACTTCTATACAAGCTTCAACATAATCCTACGCATGTTGATTTGTACGATTTGGGTAGTTACCAACAAGGTATGAAGAGGACACAACCAAGGATATTTGCAATCCATCAAACCCATCACTCAAACCAATCCATGACATGTGAAGAAATCAAC
>ML782231.1:1054617-1076230 GCA_009831015.1 Picea engelmannii | reverse complement strand
CTGGGGCATGGGAGTCTTGGTCTCGGACCAAGCATTTGAAGTCCCTAGATATGTCTAGGGCCCCTTGACTAGATCCAGGGTACCCATGCCTGGGGCATTGGGTTTCTTGGTCTGGGACCAAGATGATAAAGACCCTAGAGATATCTAGGGCCCCTGGACTGGGTCTAGGGTGCTCATGCCTGGGGCATGGGTTGATCCTTGGTCTCTGACCTTGGTGTAAAACTTGATGGTACATGACCTTCCTTGAAGAAGGATATAACCACAAGAGGGATAAAGTCCCATATGCAGTGATGATAAAGTAATAGGTTCAAGGAATGAGTAATGCCACCTTGTTAACCCTCTCTTGCCCTTGGTTGATTGTTCTGGGGTCCTTATTTTTTGTGGGCTTTGTCTTATTGGTTGTGGGCTTTGTCTTATTGGTTGTGGGATTTTGTTTTATTTTTGGGGTTAAACTTAAAGTTAATGATCACATGTTTAAATGTAAAATTTAAACATGTGATTAATATTAATTTATAATTAACCCCCCTTACCCTAACCTATGACTATATAATAGACCCTCCCCTACTCCTACTCACACACATTCTATTTGTTGGAGCGTGGAGATACCTTGCGGCCTCAATCCTTTGTTGCAGACCTGTGATGTGTGAAAGTCCTTTGAGCTTGCGGCCTCTATGTGATCTGCTGTTGGATAGTTCCGTCCCATTTTGCATGCTTGGAGTGGTCTCTCCATTTTTGCTGTAGTAGCCTCCATTGCAGGATAAGCCGCAGCCCTATCTTGATGTGTTGTCTTCTTGACTGTGAGAGTCACGGCCCTATTGCTGGATAGCCTCAGTTCTGAAGAGTGTCGTGACCTATCTATTAGGTACTGGACCCCTATTGCTGGTTGCCGTGATTCTCCTCTAAGAGCCGCGTCCTCTCTCTCTCTGCTAGCTTCCGCTACTGTGTATGGGGTTCTAACAGCTCACTGTTGTGGCTAGGGTGTACACTCAGACTACTCCCAGATCTGAAAGTGTTTTTGAGGGTTTTTGAAACTGTGGTGTCTATCCCTTAACCTGTTGACTCGGTGACATGAAATCTTCCTTCAACTGTTGGCATAAAGATCTCAGATAGATCATGAACTGAACCTTTAACTGAGCATAACATTCAAGACCTATTTCTATTGTGGTGGTGTACTATCTTCACAGGTAAGGTTGGTACCAGGTATGTTTCTAAATTGCTTCTTCTAAAAGTTCAGATCTGAGTTGCTAGAATCTAAGTGATCTTCTTTGTTTACTGTTTAACCACAGTCATATAGAAGAAGAAGCCTTGTATCACTATTGAATTGTTTTTAGTCTGCTATTATATAATATTTGTTGTTACAATTGAAAGGGTTTGCATCACTGTTTGCTTGATCTGTTGTTATACTTGAAAGGGTTTGCATCACTGTTTGGTTCAGAATAAAATAGAGATCTGTTGTAGATCTACTGGTATAGATCTGTTAGGTTATAGATCTCTGCTGTTATACTTAGAGGCTTTTATATCACTGTTATGATCTGTGTTCTATTGCATATTAATTGAAGTTTCCTTCCTCTACTGTTTTAGTTTGTCATAGATCTACATTTCCTTATGCTGTTATCTCTATTTGTGATTAAGATCTAAGGTGTTCTAGCACTGAAATTAAAAGAGACTACTAATTTTAAAATTACCCTAAAATCTAACAGAAATGCTACAAGTATGTGGACCACTTCTGACGGAGGCCATTCTGCAATTTTCCTTGTGTCTGCATGAAATACAATGACTTATGATCAGTGTGAATGAATGTCTCCTTCCCGATAATGTAATGGCTCGACTTGCGACAGGCCTAAACAATGGAGTACATTTATTTGTTGTAATTAGGGTAATTATAAACGACATCTGATAGTGTCTCACTATTATAGGCCACGGGGTGGCCGTGTCGAGTGAGAACTATGCCCATAACATAGTCTAAAGCATATGTATCGATCTCAAAGGGTTGTTGTAGGTCAAGTAATGAAATCACTGGGGTTGAGCACAAGAGATAGTTCAAATCATCTAATTCTTGATGTTGGGAAAGGCCCCACACAAACATTTCCTTACCACCACCCCTGGTTACTTGGTTGAGGGACCAGACAATATGGGAGAATCCCAACACGAACCTGCGATAGAAATTGGCATGGACTAAGAAGATTTGAATCTCAATGAGCATGGTTGGGGCTGACCATTCATGGATGAATTGGATCTTGGTTGGATCCGCATACACATCATGCTCATAAACATTGTAGCCTAGGTACTAGACCCTATCCATGCTGAAGGAGCATTTTTCTAAGTTTGCATATAGCTTGGGCTGCCGCAGAGTGTTCATAACCCGTTGAATATGTTGCAAGTGTTCCACCCAAGTATTATTGTATATGAGGATGTCATCCAGATATGCCACTACAAAATAATTGGTGAAATACTGTAATATATTGTCCATGATCATCATGAAATTTGTTGGGGCATCTGTCAAACCAAATGGCATGACCAACCATTCAAAAAGACCTTCTTCTGACTTGAAGGAAGTCTTCCATACATATGTCTACTCTATTGGGACTTGATGGTATCCAACCTTCAGATCAATCTTACTGAAGTATTTTTCCCACTTGAGATGATCAAGGAGATCATCGATTCGGGGAATTGGGTGCTAATTCCTAACTGTGATTTTATTTAGGGCCCGATAATCAATGTAGAGTCACCAGGTCTCGTGTTTATTCTATGAAAGTACGATTGGGATTCCAAAAGGTGATGAGATGGGTCAGATGTGTCCCTTTTGGAGTAGTTGTTGGATTTGACGCTTGAACTTCTCATTTTTTAATAAAGAGCGGCGATAGACTGATCCATTGGGTAGCCGTGCGCCAAGGGTCATATTGATGGAATTATTGAACTGCCAGTGCAAAGGTATCCCAATAGGTGAGGAGAATATGTATTTGTATTCTTCCACGACCTTATCCACTTGATTCTACTGCATTAAGAGGTCAGTCTTGGAGGGCATGGATGTGGTTACAATATTTTTCTCACTTTAAAAGAAAATCATGAAGAAGAAAAACCTCCCAGTCTAAGAGATGACCTTCCTGCATTTCTTGGAAGAGATGAAGGAAATGGCACTAGGTGGGACTACCTCGGGTATCCTATACAATTTCCTATCCAAAGTAATAATAACACTTTGAGGCCTAGACTCATATACAACATGACATTTCCATAAATAAGGTTGGCCCAAAACAACATCACAAAATTCAAGGGGGACAACATCACACAATAGATCATATTTGAAGGGATTTATGTGGTAGGACATGTGACACTATTGGTTGACACAAATATCTCTTCCTTGGCAGAGCCATTCAATGGTGTAGGGTTGCGGGTGCAGTGTTTTTAGGCAAGGCCAACCACTTGATGACCTCCGCTGATATGAGGTTCTTCTGGATACCACTATCAATGATGAAGTATACCGATATTTGCTTTCTTTACATTAGTTTTGGTATGTTTGGGGTAGTATAGAGAATTGATTGACTTTTAGACGATTATTCTCTCTTTCTACATTTTGAACCCTAGTGTAGTTAAAGGGGGGTTTTTCCTGCTAGCATATATGAGGTTCTTATGGATACATTTATCAATGATGAAGTATAGTGGGCTTCCTTTCACCCACTTCTGTGAATGAAAGAGGTGCTCACCTTCCTCTGGCTCATCAGGTTCACCAGGATGGATCTTGGTGGTAGCAACGGTGGCACTAGGTTCCACGTCAATGACTGGTCTCCCATTTTCTGGTTCTGACTCATATTCAGAGACCACATATGATTCAGAGGATTTCACCTCAGCCACCAATTACTACTTTGTGCAACAATCAATAGTGTTATTCTAGGGGATCTTATGGAAGTTGCGCCACTTCTCGGTATCTTTCTTCATCTTTCCATTGTCCTTCTTTGTTTGTATCCTAGATTGGTTTTCCTTACTCTTTCCACCTTTACTTTTCCCTTTGTTCCATGAGTTAGGGATGCCCTTTACCTACTTCTGTTGTGAGGGGTTCCCAAAGCCAAATTGTCGTGTCTTTTTCTTAAGCTTTTGCTCGATTTTGACGACATATCGATAAGTTGCACCCAAGGACAAGATGTCCAAAAACTCCATTTCTTCCTGGATGTATCTATGCATACCAATGTGGTACTTTAGCACCAGATGTCTCTCAAATTCTTTGATACCCATATTGGTGCACAAGGTATGGGAGATATATTGAACTTTGGCATTGCTTGGTCCCTTTCTTGTCATAGTGTGGTCCATTTTGTATACAGGTTTTCATAACTTCCAACAAAGTAGTATTGTTCCTCAATAGCATCCATGAATGACTCCTAGGTGAGTGCGACTATAAATAATGAGGGTTCCTCTATTTCCTTTTTCTCACATAAAGTCTCACACAAATATTTGACATGGGGGACAACTTTGAGGAGTGCAAAAGTAATATTTTCTCTATTTGAAAAGCTATGGATAGAAAAAAACCCTTCTAGCAGATTCAACCATTTTTCTACAACATCTGCATCTATATGACTTTAAAATATAGGAATATCAAAGTTTATTTGTACCTTGAAGGTGGTGGCGCCTATGCTCGATGAATATGCATCACCTGTTGGTAGTCTTCGAAGGATTTGCACAAAATTATCCATCATCGCGTTCCTTTATTGCATGAGGGATCCCTTAGGCAACAGTTTGAAAGGATATTTTGTCCCATCGTATTTATTTTCTCCCATCATGGAAGGTCACTTGTTTGTGCGAGATCTCTTGTCCTCAAGATAAACAAGCTTGAGACCCAACTCTTTGTACCCTGACCTCGTCGGGGACATGCACTGAGAATGACAAGGAGTAGACTATTATGATACCACTAATACAAATTTTATGAGTAGAATGAAATGAACACATATTATTATTATTATTAACACAAAGACACAATGGAAAATAATAGAGATATAGAAAACTGGCTTCTATTCAATAAAGAAATATGTTGAAACTGTAAAATTGCCGACTGAAAACAAACTTGCTAGAATGGTGGCGGCTTATCTATGAGAAGAGATGTGAAGGATGGACTCATTCACAAGAAGATGAGTATAATAAGTGTTAGCATTGAGATTCACCCTCAGACTGCTAGAGGATAAGCCCAATACCCATTTGATTTAAATAATTAAAACAAGTAATACTTGGTGGATCAACAAGAAAAGAGTAAATGGGAGGGCATCAGACTGCTAGAAATACATTCCATTGAGCATGGAGTCATAACATTATGAAGATCATAGGCAATTAGGCTTCCTACTAGACAAAAAGATTATGCAAAGATGAATAGAATAATAGAAGGTAAACTATGAGAATAATATCCACATAACACAGATCTTTCCTGTAATATAGATTAAATATTTCTTGAACAATAATCTATGATTAACAAGCAATTACCACAAATCCTTTCCAGTTCACGAATTCATTAACCAAAGGTAGATTTTGATATTCAAAATATGTAAATATTACTCAAGAAATATGATAAGAAAGAATGGAAACAAGAGAAAAATAGTCTGGTATCACAACCTTCATGAATCTCTAATGGTAGAAATGCCTACAACAAATGCCCTTAGGCTTACAAATGAGAAACTCAACTGCTCCTCTAGCTTTCTCCTCTCTTGGATCATGAATCCAACCCCTATCCAAGAGCTCCCTCCTTTCTTAAATAGAAAATAACATCAAAATATTCTCAGGAGGTCGAATCCCCTCTCTTTCATTGGATTCTAGGCCTTGGAGATAGGTGGCAACAGTTAAAGAGAGAAAAATCCAACAAACTGCTAATTTTCAGGAAATTGTTGGAACTCATTAATAAAATTTTTCTAACTCACTGCATGAGGTATTTAATGGAGCTAAAAATTAGGTGCAGGTGTCCATTGACATCTAAATAATCCATGAGAATTCATTCGAACCCTC
Organism: Picea engelmannii; assembly: GCA_009831015.1. Classification (NCBI taxonomy): domain Eukaryota; kingdom Viridiplantae; phylum Streptophyta; class Pinopsida; order Pinales; family Pinaceae; genus Picea; species Picea engelmannii. The sequence continues at coordinate 1,070,254 of ML782231.1, read as the reverse complement.
CTTGACAGGTGGAAACCTCCCAACAAGGCGAATATACAACAACTATGCAAAACAGAGAGTTTGCAACACATTTCGCAATGCACTGGTGTTTTAATTGTTTCTCTCAAATGCCAAACTGGGTGAGGTTGAAATTTGGTTAGCAGGTCAACAGGGATATCATCTTCCTCCACAAAATGTTTTATAGAAACCAACATCACCATTTTGGATTTATGATCAAATCTATAAAAACATCTGCTACTGGAAATTTCACAGCAAATTCGACAACACCTGTCTTAGTTTGCAACACCCGAGCTAGTTCACAATACAAAAGGAAAATCAAGTAGCCAAACCCTTTCCTGACCTCCAAAAAAGACAAAACATCTCACGGAGTACCTGATGGCTATGAGTTTGATGCTAGTAATTTTGAATTTGCACCAGGATGCCTGCAACCTATCCAACCTACAACCCTTTTCCTTAACCAGTTCACAGTTCCAACTCAAACATAGCTTGCACACTTCGAAGAGGCTGTTAGTTGATGGTATGACATAATCCCTAGACAAGTGGTTAAATGTAGGCTCCGAAAACCATAAATACTCCTTTACATGATCAATCATAGGTGTTAACAATAAGGCTCTGAAATAATTTTTACAATAAGAATGAATTCCAAAACCCTAGACATCCAAAACCTCGCCCTAGGAGATGAAACACCAAAAGTCATGTGGGGCTCATTGGGGTAAGTTGGTACATCAACTTCTCGGGTTCGTAACTTTTTCATAGGATCTCCATTTTAGACACACGATAGCTTGTTGGAAAGGTATGTCTGAGGAATACACATTTTTCCATCAAAATTTGACCCCGTCTACAATTTGATTATAGCAAGCCATAAAAATGTTGTTTAGGGCCTCAAAACAACCCCAGAATTTCAAGACCCAAAAACTAGGAAAAAAATGGCAAACTGAAAAACTGCCAAGATGATCCATTTGGAATGGTGGGTGGCCATCGATATCCACTTGGATCATGCTCTTCCCACCTGTTCAATAATATTTGTGGGTGTTCTACCTATGGAAAGATGAGTAGTGTTGATCAATGAGTTGAGGTGTAAGCCCATACCTAACACCTTTTCCCACCAAGTGCAAGTTGGATAATATGTATGGTATGTATTTTGGGGGAAGATGATTTGACCAATTGAAACTATGAATGATTTGAATTCGAATACCTTCATACTTCCATCCAAATATTTGATCTTTGAATTTGGTAAACCGACCACCAACTAAGTCGTCCTCCTTGCTAAGCCAGGTGATTCATTCTGGTCATTTAAATTCAAAAAAATTGTAGAATAAAGGAGATTTCCTATGAAGTCCATATGAGGAATGAATTATCCATAAGTATGGAAGATGTGGCTGCATTGTTTAGTAGAAAAAAATGAGAAATCTATAGGTACGTTCAACCAAAACTAGATCACAAGAGATGTTGTTTTTGGTTGACTAGAAACATACCTAAACCTTTTTATGTGGGAACACTACTCTTTTGTTTTTAATTATGATATTTAGAAAACTTCTAAGGAGGAAATGTGAGGATCTTTCCTTGGTCACTAGCAACAATTCAGTGAGAACATTATTATTATTATTTTTAATTATGAGACTTATATAACTTCTAAAGAGGATATGTGAGGATATTTCCCTGCTAGATATAACAAATCAACGTGTTTTTGAAATACCCAACCATCTAAAAGCACAACATGAACATCGAAACAAAATACAAAAAATGGAAATTGATATGACTTAAGCGTAGATATTATGGTCATGTTTCTGAATCTAATGATGGCACCCAAACATACCTAAGGGAATTATAATCTTGGAATTATGTAAATCATAATTAATTTGTTCACCTATCCCTAAATTTATTAAAGGATACAGTGCCAATAGTGTAAGGGACTGTAAATTTTGGACAAAAGAAAAATTGAATCCATTTCCCTTGCCAAAATAAGAACATTACTCAAATGCAATAGCGATTAACCATATTTTATCAAATTTTGTTTGCAAAAGTACAATGTGAATGTAATAGGCATGCACAATATGGATAGGGGATAATGTTAAGGTTAACAATTCAATAGTCTAAACACTTTTATAACGTGACTTGAAATCATTTTATATTGAGAATTAAATTAAAATGAAGCTATATAGCCAATGGGGTGGGGTTAATGTAACACCCTATTTCCCCCAGTTTGTAAATATAACTATAATGGCCAAGAGACTATGGAAAAATCAATACGCATGAATGTTTTATTTGATGTACCTTTGTATAAAAGGTCAATGAATGTAAATGATGTTATTTACTAGAAAACAGATAAGTGTTGAATGACTTCTAGAAGGGGGGGTGTACTTAGAAAGACCACGAATGCTATGAAAATAGATGGTAAAGGGGACCAAGAATGGTTGTGTTAACCTTCACCAAACCAATACCTTACTAGATTTAAATTGCTCAGGACCAAAATAGTCCTCTGACCCAGAAATGAATTACAGTTAAGATGGTAGGTGGGAAGACCTCCTCAAGAGTTAATGAGGGGATGGGGAAGAGAACCCATTTGTAAGGGTTCCATACCTAACCACAGACTGGGAATTTGAACCACACACAACCTTGCTAAGAAAGGCGAGAAAGGAAGGTGTGGTGGGAAAAGGGGAAGACCTACGAAGAGTGCAGAGATGAGAAAAAAATATCTTGGGTTCAAGAAAGAATGAGGATATAAGCATTCTGGTCCCAGGAAATGGCTGAGAAGGTTATGATACAAGATGATAAACAAGGATTGTGCTCCTTGCTTGGTATTGTGTAAACCATTTTTGAGATCCTATGGAAGGAGGAGAATAACCTTTGTCCCTACTATCGCTGAGATGGAAGAAAGGATTTTGTTGTAGAGCCTTGTGGTCTAGCTCGGGGGTGGCTAGTGGTAAATACGGTAAGAGTGATTGAGCCTATGGTTGGGAGGAAACAAACACCCCTTTCAGCACTCACTTCACATTATCTGGTTCTGGTAAGTATTTTCCTTGTTTTATGTATTGATCTGGAATAATGGATGAATCTTGGATTTATACATATGTGTATTTGTAAATAACTTCTGTGTGGAATGGTTATGATATTTGTATGCCTCCATCTCTATGTAAACTTACATCTCTAACTGATAGTCTATATGCCTAGCTTAGTTCCTAAGGCTTCCTAGGACATAATCTTGTAAGATGGTCGAGATAGGAGGTATCGTGTTGACCTGAACCTATTTGTTTGAAGATGATACCTCTTCTAGAACCCTATCGGGTGACTAAAATTCTAGACCTAAAGCTCTTAACCATTTCATGATAGAGCTCATGAAGAATAACAAAGCTCAAGCCTTGAAAAGAGGATGCCTTTTCATTTTGAAGACGAACGGACGAGACCCGTTCAAGAGGACCCATATGACCAATACATAGGAACGTTGGACTAAGCCTACGTAAGCTAAGTCCTCCTAGGTTTGGAGCTCTAGAAGTCTGGGAATTCAGAGTATGATCAACCTTTATAGCCTTATACTGGCTGAAGGTAAACATGAGACTTAGTTTTTCATAAGGTTGATTGGCGTTAGGCGGTCCCCCAGGTGGTTAGGTGGACTTTCCTGAAAAACTAGACTGGGATTTGAAACACCGAAGGATGGAGCTGTGAAGGACTTAGAACCGTAGATTTAGGGATCCTTTGGGTCCCTTTCCCAGCTGTCAATTTACCAGGGATGTGTGGTGCTAGATCTTTAGTTCAGAAGTCCGACACTTCGGGAGATAAGAGGAGGTTGCAATGCAACACTTACAAACAACGAATCCTCAAGGTAACCAGAGCCATAGATCTATAAATCTACATGTTTGGATCTCAACCGTGAGATATGAGGAATGTGAGAAGCCTGTTAGTCCGTGGGTGATGTGGTGTAGTGATGCCCCAGGGTGACGTGGACCCCAGCTTGTCATGCCACGTGTCACTCAGATTCATGTGCTTCACTTTCCCTATAGGCCCACTGGAACATAACTCGTGTCAATTTGACTCCTCCTACGTGTCAGTTATAGATATGCGTCTTCCTAACCAAATCAGTTGGTGAAGTGACCTGGTATCTGGGAGTCCAGGACTTCGAAACTACGAAGATTCTAGGATGTAGTATTGTAGAGAGTTTCAAAATGATCCGGAAGCTGAAGCCACGTGGTGAGATTTTGGGACTTCGGAGGTTCAAAACTCTGGGTAGTCTCTTGCGTAGATATGAAACATGCGTGAAGCACAAAAGAACCGAATCCATCCACAATGGACATAGGAAGAAGAGAGTAAGTCTAGTCATGATATCAGACTGTGGATGTTCTTCCACTGTGGAGGAAGGAGCTTGGAAATAGTACGTGTGAGTTGGATCCATGTGGCCCTCAACCAATAAGCGTCCAAATAAATTCGAAGAGATATATCTACAGGTTCTGGGCTCGGTTTTGAGCATGGAGACCATGGTTGGAAAACTATGGATGAACAGAGTGTAGTAGAAACCCTGAAAGAAGGATTTGATCACCTAAGGAGAACGAAAGTTTGAGGCCCCATCCCTAGGAAATCCACTCAGGGGTTGGGTGTGTTACAAATTGGTATCAAAGCATGGTTACATCACTTGGCATGCTTGGGCTCATGGAAGAGTTGCGTAAAAACCATATTTAAAATAACTTTAAGGGTGATTCCCTACGTTACCTCTTCCTTAAAGAGTCTAGTTAAACCCTTACTAAAGAAAAGAATGAAAATTTTCTACTATATGTGTGTATTTAAGAAATATGATTGTGTGTTGTTCATGAACTAATATAATGTTAGCTAAAAACAAGTGTTATGTCAGCACTCAAGCAGTCAATGAACTGCGGGAAACTACAAGCATAAAGGATGGTGATGCGCCACAAAGTGGGGGATGGCTCCCGCAATAGAGACAAAGAATCTGACGAGAGGAGGGCGGTGGAAACCCCTCCAAATCTGGATGAAACTGTAAGGAGCCTCATGGCCTAATTACAGAGTTTCAAGGCTAACAACGAGAGATTGATAAAGGATCAAGAAAATAAAACATAAATTAATGCAGTCTTGTTGTAGAGCTTATCCGACATACAGAGGCAGTTGTAGCATGGACCTGCAACCAGTCATGTGGACCGACGACATGCGAAGAGAAGTCGAAGTCCACCTAAGATACAAAAACGTGGTCTCATAAGTGGCCACACTAGGAGGAGTACCTTGAAGAAGTTTCAACCTGGATACAAGGGACACTTATTGGGGGAATCCTCTGGAAAGGAAACTGACAACTTTGAGGAATCTTCTAGTTGCAAAACTATCTCACATTCTTAAAGGAAAGGCAAGAAGCGAAAGCATTCCAAAAGTCATGACCTTGAAGAGTTCAAGAAATCCAAACCACCCTCTTTCAATGGAGAAATTGAGAAAGGGGAAGAGGTAGAAGCTTGGCTGCTTGGTTTAAAGAAGTTCTTCAGAGTCTATGAATACTCCGAAAACTTGAAGGCTCAAATAGCCATCTTTAACCTGAATGGAAAGGCTTCCATTTGGTGGGAAGATCTTAATAATGTGAAAGGAATCCATGGAGAGGACTTATCATGGATACAGTTTGAGAAACACTTCAACAAGAAGTATCTATCAGAGAAATACTTTGATGGGAAGACTAAGGAGTTATATGAACTCAAGCTGGGACAAATCATCATAGAGGAATATGTCAATAAACTCCTTGATCTTATGAGGTATGTACCCTACATAAAGGATGAAAAGGTAAAAGTGCAATGATTTATTAGTTGGTTACCTCAGACCTACTGGAACAGGATTGAGTTTGACAAGCCAAAGACCTTATAAGACACTATCTGGAAGGTGAGGTATTTTTATGAACAACTCTAGAGTCACATAGAACCTCGTGAGGATTGGAAGAACAAGAGTAGTTCGGGATTCAATAAGAATCAGTTCAAATACTCAAGATTTGAGAACTATAGGAAGGACTCTAGGATAAGTCTTCCTACTAGAAGTGTATATCAACAAAATTTCCCCTCCCAGAGTGGAACTAAACCTCTTGGAGAAAACCTAGGAAAGACTGATAACCTAAAGAAGAAACCCTTTAAATGTTGGGGTTGTGGAGAAGAACATCTACTGAGGGACTATCCACAGAGACAAAAATACAATAGGACATTTTAAAACATTCAATAATCTATCACCATCAATGATGTGGCTAGGAGTATGCCATAGATTTATGCAGCCATGTATAATAAACAAGTCAACCACCAAGCTTCAGTGGTAGAGATGGAAGGTATGATCGCCAACCATCTAGTTTATATTTTAATTGACCCTAGTTCTAATTTGAGTTTTGTGCCCCCTAAAACTATTGATAAGTGTAAACTGCAACCAGTTAGGCATGTTAATCTATGGTTAGTACCACTAGCCACTGGCACCAAAATAAAAGTAGCAGAGGTCATACCAGCTTGCCAATTCATTATGGATGGATTTCCCACCCAAGCTACCCTTAAACATACTTCCCCTAGGATCTTATGACTTGTTGATTGGTATGGAATGGCTAGCTTCATATAAAAATAAGTTTGATTGTTACCATAAAACCTTAGAATTTGTAAATAAAGAAGGGATAAAGATAAACCTCCAAGGGATTCAGAAGCATGTCTCAGTGAGATGAATATCAACCCTTAAAATAAAAAAGTATTCCAGAAAGGGATGTCCTCTATATGAAATACAGGTGTTGGAAATTGTTGAGGATGATAGACTGAACCTAGTGTACCACCCCATATTAAGAGAGTATAGAGACATGTTCCCATAAGAGGTACCAAGTCTACCATCGAGAAGAGACATTGAATTCTCGATAGAACTTGCACCAGGAGTAGTGCTAGTGTCTAGGACACCCTATAGGATGAGTACACCCAAGCTAGTTCAGTGCAAGCTACAACTAAAGGAAATAATGGACAAAGGCTACATCTGGCCTAGTGTGTCTCCATGGGGAGCACCAGTCCTATTTGTGAAGAAGAAAGATGGCACGCTTCGACTGTGCATAGACTATAGACAACTCATTAAGACAACCATAAAGAACAAGTACCCCTTACTAAGAATTGATGACTTGTTCGACAAATTAGGGGTTCTTCCATTTTCTCAAAGATTGACTTGAAGTTTGGATACCATCAAGTCTGAATCAAATATGAAGACATCCACAAAACAACCTTCAGGAAAAGGTATGGTCACTATGAATTTGTGGTAGTTCCATTTGGATTAATCAATTCCCTTGCAACGTTTATGTGCTTGATGAATAATGTACTAAGAAAATTCCTAGATAGATTTGTATTGGTTTTCATTGATGATATCCTAATATAATCCAAGAATAGGGAGGAGAATGAAGAACATATTAGACTCATACTTCAACTACTAAGAGAGAATCATCTCTACGCTAAGTTTAGCAAGTGCGAATTTTTCCATAAGAAAGTCCATTACTTAGGCCATGCTATTTCTTAAGAAGGAGTGGCAGTAGACCCTGAAAAGATCAAATCTATTATGGAATGGCCTACTTCAAAGGATGTATTTGATATCATATCCTTTATGGGCTTGGCAAGATACTATAGAAGTTTCATAAAAGGATTTTCCAAGATTGGTTGTCCAATAACTACCCTTTAGAAAAATGGGGTTAAATTCACTTGGACATCAGAATGTGAAGAAAGATTTCAGAAATTGAAATACCTTCTGACCCACGCACCTGTGTTGAAAATTGTAGACCCTGATAATGACTTCCTCGTGTGTACAAATGCTTGAAACTAAGGTCTCGGAGGAGTCCTTATGCAAGAAGGACGTGTAATTTTCTACAAATCCAGAAAATTGAATGAGCATGAAATCAATTATGTGACCCACGATCTAGAGTTGGCTTCCATAATGCATGCTTTAAAAATGTGGAGGTATTACCTCTTGGGTAGGAGATTTTCACTTATGACAGACCACTGTGGATTGAGGAACCTATTTTATCAACCAAAGATCAATGCTAGAAAATCTAGGTGGATGGCTCTCCTTAGTGAGTTTGATTTTGAAATCAAACACATCAAAAGAAAGGAAAATAGGTTCACCGATACCCTTATAAGAAGTGTAAAAACTATCCACCTGACAACGGTGAGAACTTGTGAAATAAATTTTGGGGAAAGAGTCTGAAATGCACAAGAAACAGATGCATTCTTCAAGACTGTGACATCGTACCTAAAGCAAGAGCCCATAGGGATAAAGGATGAAGGCTATCAGATGCTCGATGAAGGCCTATTGACTTACAGAAATAGATTGTATATCCCAGGTTGTGACGGCTTGAAGAGGTTCATAATGGATGAACTAAAAAAGAGACCATATACTAGTCACCCAAGATATCATAAGATGATCACAACCACTAGGAAACAATTCTATTGGCATGGATTGAAAAAGGACATAGATGATTATTTAGCTAAGTTTCTATATTGACAACAAGTTAAGGAAGAACATCGGAACCTATCAGGGTTGTTACAAACTCTACCAATTCTCGAATGGAATTGGGAAACCATCTCCATGGATTTCATCATCGGATTACCAAAATCGGCCAAGAAGAATGATTCCATCATTGTAGTGGTGGATAGATTGAGAAAGTATGCTCACTTCGTTCTTGTTGAATTGACTTGCAAGGAAATAGATATTTCTAACACCTTCATGAAGGATATATTCAGACTCCATGGAATGCCTAGGGAGATTGTATCTAACAAAGATACAAAATTCACTTCAATGTTTTGGAAATCCTTAATGGTTGGTTTTGAGACTAAATTGTTGTTTATAACAGCTTATCACCCTCAAACCGATGGAAAAACAGAAAGAGAAAACCATATATTAGAAGACGTGTTAAGGATGCATGTAATGCATCAACGTAAGAAATGGGAAGACTACCTGCCATTGGTAGAATTTTCCTACAACAACGGTTATCAAGAGTCACTGAAGATGAGCTCGTTTGAATCCCTCTATGGTAGATCGTGCAAGACTCCAGTTAGCTGGAGTAATCTAGTGGATAGAATTACAATCAGACCCGCCATGCTGAAAGAAATGGAACAACAAGTGATTCAGATAAAGTAAAATATGAAAATTGCTTAGAATAGACAAAACATTTACGCCCACAGAAAGAGAACTCCCAGAGAGTTCAAGACAGGAAACCATGTCTATCTCAGAGTTAGGCCCATGAAGAGTTCCCTGAGAATGGGGGCTTGTACCAAGATAGCACCTTGGTATTGTGGACCCTTTGAGGTATTAGATAGAGTGGGACCTGTAACCTATAGGCTAGCACTCCCTCCCACAGTAAAGGTACATAATGTTTTCCATGTTTCATTATTGAAGAAATATGTACATGATTCTAATCATATAATTGATTGGTCTATGATCCAGGTGGATCCAGAGGGAGAATTCTTTCCAGAACCTCAATGCATACTAGACAATAAGGAAACCCCACTCAAGAACCGAACCATTGCACAAGTCAAGGTGCAATGGAAACACTTTGGCCCAGATGAGGCTATGTGGAAAATGGAGGATGCCATGATATCGACATATCCATTTTTGTTCACTTCTATATATACAGAGCATGTTGACAGATAGAACATTGAGGAAAATGTTCCTTTAAGGGGGAGGGAATTGTAACACCATGTTTCCCCCAGTTTGTAAATATAACTATAATGGCCAAGAGACTATGGCAAACTCAATACGTGTGGATGTTTTATTTGATGGACCTTTGTATAAAAGGTCAACGAATGTAAATTATGTTATTTACTAGAAAATGGATAAGTGTTACATGATTGTTGGAAGGGGGGGTGTACTAAGAAAGACCATGAATTCTATGAAAATAAATGTTGAAGGGGATTAGGAATGGTTACATTAATATTCACCAAACAAATACCTTACTCGATTTAAATTGATCAGGACCAGAACAGTCCTCTGAACCATAAATGAAATAAAGTCAAGATGGTAGGTGGGAATACCTCCTCAAGAGTTAATGCGGGAATGGGGTAGAGAACCCATTTATAAGGCTTCTAGACCTGACCATGGAATGGGAATTCGAGCCACACACAACCTTGCTGAGAAAGGTGAGAAAGGAAGGTGTGGTGGGAAAAAGGGAAGACCTGCGAAGAGTGCAAAGACGAGAAACAAATCTCTTGGGTTCAAGAAAGAATGAGGAGATAAGCATTGTGGTCACAAGAAATTACTGAGAAGGTTATGATAGAAGATGATAAATGAGGCTGGTCCTCCTTGCTTGGCATCGTGTAAAATATTGCCAAGATCCCGCGGGAGGAGGAGAGTAACCTCCGTCCCTACTGTCATTGAGCCAGAAGAAAGGATTATGTTGTAGAGCCTCATGGTCTAGATCGGGGGTGGCTAGTGGTAAATATGTTAGGAGTGACTGAGCCTATGGCTAGGAGGAAACAAACACCCCTTTGAAAAGTCTCTTCATGTTATCTAGTTTTGATAAGTATTTTACTTGTTTTATGTATTGATCTGGAATAATGGATGAATGCTTGGATTTATACATATGTGTATTTGTAAATAACTTCTATTTGGAATGGTTATGATATGTGTATTCCTACATATATTTGTAAACTTACATATCTAATTGATAGTATGTATGCCCAACTTAGTTCCTAAGGATTCCTGGGACATAAGCTTGTAAGACGACTAAGATAGGAGGTAATGTGTTGACCTGAACCTATCTTTCTGAAGATAATACCTCTTCCAGAACATTGTCGGACGACCGAAATTCCATACCCAAAGTCATTAACCATTTCATGATAGAGCTCAGGAAGAATAGAGAGGCTCAAGCCTTGAAAAGAGGAGGTCTCTTCATTTGGAAGATGAATGGATGAGACCCATTTGAGAGAAACCATATGACCAATTCCTAGGAACCTTGGACTAAGCCTATTAAAGCTAAGTCCTCTTGGGTTCGGAGCTCCGGAAGTTCAAGACTTCAGAGTATGACTGACCTTGCTAGCCTTATACTGGCCGAAGGTAGCCGGGAGATCCGGTTTCCCGTAAGGTTGATCAACGTTAGGTGGTCCCCCAAGCGGTTAGTTGGACATGCCTGAACAACTATACCGAGATATGAAACCCCGAAGGTTGGAGCTGTGAAGGACTCATAACAGTAGATAGAGGGATGCTTCGAGTCTCTTTCCCAGCCATCAATTTACTAGGGACGTGTGGCTCTAGCCCTTTAGTTCAAAAGTCGGTCACTTCGGGAGATGAGAGGAGGTTGCACCACAATACTTCCGAACAACGAATCCTCGAATTAACCAGAGTCATAGATCTATAAATCTACATGGCCAAATCTCGACCATGAGATCTAAGGAATGTTAGAGTCCTATCATTCCAAGGGTGACATGGTGTAGTGATTCCCCTAGGGTGATATGGACCCCATCTTGACGTGCCATGTGTCACTCAGATTCGTGTGCGTCGCTTTCCCTATAGGCCCATTGGAACGTAACACCTATCACTTTGAATCCTCCTACGTGTCATTTCCTTATATGTGTATGCCTATCCAACTCAGTTGGAGAAGTGACTGAGACTCTAGGAGTCCGAGACTTCGAAACTACAGAGTCTGGGATGTAGAATTGTAGAGAGTTATGAAACGGTCTGGAAGATGGAGCCACATGGTGAGCTTATGGGACTTCATAGGTTCAAAACTCTGGGTGGTGTCGTGCATAGATAGTAAATAGGCATGAAGTGCCGAAGCACAAAATCCCTCCACTATGGACATAGGAAGAAGAGAGTGATTCCAGTCATGAGCTCAGATTGTGGATGGTCTTCTACCGTGGAGGAAGGAGCTTGGAAATAGTATGTGTGAGGTGGATCCACGTAGGTGCCACATGGCCCTCAACCAATAAATGTCCAAAGAAATTGGAAGAGATATATCCGTGGGTTCTGGGATCAATTTTGAGCATGGACACCATTGTTGGAAAACTTTGGACGAGCAGAGTGTAGTAGAAACCCTTAATGAAGGATTCGATCAACTAAGGAGAATGAAATTTTGAGGCCCCATCCCTAAGAAAGACACTCAGGGATCGGGTATGTTACAGTTAAATGGTAGGAGGAGTGGCTTCTCAACCTTCTTACCATGGTTACAATAAACCCATGGGGACACACTTTGTGTCACCGCTTTCAGACCAATTTTCTTACATAGGAAAGTTGCATCATGATTTTTCGTTCCTAGATTTTTATGCATGAATATGGATTTCACAAATTGTTTACATGGCCATGTTTTCAATACTAATAACCACCATATGTAGATCTATATTTACAACACTCAACTACTTATATTACTAGAACTTAGGGGCATCAATAATTTCCTTGATAAGAGAGTTTTCATGGAGTTGTCATTCTCGAATTGACCCAAAATAAAGATGAAAAAAAGGATGTTGACGATTGACGAAGGAAAATGATGAGATAGGGGAAAGTGGGGAAAAAATAGTAGTCTAGTGGTGAAATGATCATCACACTCATACTAAAATCATAGTCTAGTGGTGCAACTTCTAGGTCAGTAAAACAACGGACGATAATCTAATCCTGATTTATTTCCTTCTTATCCACGCCACTGTTGTCGAGACGTTATTTATTTCCTGCCTTCTTACCTATGCCACAATGGTCAAGATTCATACAAGAAATTTGAGATAGGAGCTATCTCTTCTCTCCGACCAAACTACTCCACCTTTTCCCAAGAAAATCAATTCTATGAATGCCCCAGATTACTCTTTAGTATTTTAGTCAAAGATTTAACTAATTTGAATAATAATAAAAATTAAAAAAATATAGTTCTAAAATATTTCATAATAAAAGGACACTGATCACTGAGTAGTGGAAGAAAAGATTGTTATTTACATAATTGATTAATGCTATTTAATTTATTTTATTTTCATATGTATATATATATATATATTCTCGAATCCTTAGAGTTTCTATTTCTTGAATTGAAATAACAACATAATGTTGGAGATATTACACACACCTAAGATTTTTTTTTCCTATTTTCATATGTTTATTAGTCATTATTGAGGATATCCTACTTTTTAGGAACCTCTCCTACATTCTAGGAGAATATTCTCTTCAGTTAAATAGCAGAGTGGAGTCATTCAAGGTAAATTTGGTTTTATCACCAAGTAAGCTCGGGATAATCACTAGTAAAGAACACTTAACTTGGCCTCATCACCAAGAAGGAACATTTCTTGTGCATGCTTGATCTCCTCCTGATTTCACTCCAGTCCATCTAGTTAACTGGATACTACATGACTAGTTGACTAGGACTAGGTGGAAGTTAAATAACGTAACTACCCGAGTGTGTCCATATCTCTCTAGACCAACACTATGGCACATTAGTTGATCTATACCAAGTATATCATGTGTATTTTATAATTTATTCATTCGGTTAATAGAAATTCTTTCATTCGTTCCTCCATTTGTGTCTTCTCTTCACACCATTTGCAAGCTGTGTATGTTTGATTGTTAGCTAGATATTCTGTGTAGGTATCTCAGAAATCCTACATGGTATCATAGCCCATAGGATGTTAGGAAAAAGTATTACTAACATTTTTATTTGGAGGTATTAAAGATTGAAGAACACGAGAAGAATGGAATCTTCACCGTCTGCAATTATCACCCTGTACAACTACATTAAATGGAAGAAAAAGATGGAGATTTTTATCATAAGTAGAGGATTGTATAGATTGAACATGGCTATGGAAATATAACCCACATCAACCATTGAAAAGTCCAAATACCCCAATAGAATGGATGAGGCTTACATATCCCTCTGCATGGACATGTCCCTTGAGTTATTGTTTCATGTATCAACTTGTAAAACTCCAAATGAGATCATGACCACCATGGAAGGAATCTTTGGAAAACAAGATGAGATGAGAGGCCACATGAATTAGGAGGAATAAGCATTGGATCTGATTTTTTTTGAAAATTGTTGGCCCTTGACCAATTTTTTGGAATTTCTTGGTGAGAATGACCTATTTTGGAACTTCGACAACCTGTTGAAGGAGGAGCGCAAGACGAAGCGGAGATCACGGGATCTCGGCCCCATTTTTTGGCCCCTTTTTGGGTTTTTGGGAATATGTAATGGGAAGGGGATGTCGTCCCATGGGTTTACCCATGTTTAGGCCTATTTTGTATGCATATATAGATGTATAGGCCATATAGAGAAGTAGTGGATGATATATCTATGTGATGTAGGCTAAGTGCCAAGAGTTGTATATGTGTGATCAAGGCTTTGTGCATTCTGTGTAAGACTTGTAGAGTTGAGTGCAAGTCCCTGTGCGATACGATAGGAGGCTTAGTGTTGTAATGCAAGGAAAAAGGATCTAGCGAGCTGTGCAGATCTTCTGTCCTATGCAAAGTAAGGGTTTTGAGGCTCTGTACTTGCAACCGATTAACCGAAGAATATAAAAAAGAAGAGTTGGTGGACATAGCCCCAGGGTTGGGGTGAACTACGTAAACAATGTGTTATGTGCTTTGTGATTTTTCTTGATGTGTTCATATGTTATATGCTAAGTGCTATGATATGTTTAGGTAGATATATTTATTCTTGGTGCTTATTATATGTGAGAATGTTAGATCTGATCTAGATATTCATGCTTAGTGATTGATATGCTCATTATGATCCATTTGTATATTCTAAGTGCTTGAATACTGTAGATTAGTGTGAATACTATGAAGCTCTGGTATATCAATGAAGTGAATAGTGATTACATATTAAGGAACTGACAGTGCTAAGAGCTATATTAAGTATTATAATCATAGATTTGTGTCCCAGATAACGTTGCAGACACCAGAGTCTTGCAACCACCCCTTCCTCTACCTCAGGTGAGACCTCATCTGCTTCACAGGTGTTGTCGAAAGGGCCTGTAGTTAGTGTTTTGTTGGTGCATTGTTGTAGCGTTGAACCTTGGGTCTTCCCCTGTGCCAACAAATGGTTTTGTTGCTAGGACTAAAACTGTGATTGCTGGGAACTGAGAAAGAAGAAGTTGTGTGCAAAGATCCATCCTGAAACTATGAAAGATCTGTGCATAGATCTGTTTCCCTAGTGTGCAGTATTTTACTTGACTTATAAAGCTATGTGCTAAAGAAAGAAGGTCAAATCTGAAAGAAAGAAGCCCGATCTGAAGAAAAGACAATCAGATCTGAAGGAAAGAAGCAAGATTTGAATGCTTGGCACTCTAAGAAAGGTAAAAGTAAGAATTTATGATTAAAAGAGGTAAGATTTGCAAGATTTGTGCTCTGATAAAGGTAAGAATAGTTTAAAAGTTTAAGATCTGAAAGCTTTGTGATTTGTAAAAGTAATGATCCGGATTATTTTCGGCACGAACTGAGAGCGGAGATATAATAAAGAAATGCACAGAGATATTGCAGATATTCAATAATATAACAGAAATGTATCAGAGATGCAACCATAAACACAGATATACAGTAATACATGATTTCTATTAATCAAAGAAATGTATCAGAGATGCAACCATAAACACAGATATACAGTAATACATGATTTCTATTAATCAAAGAAATGTACAGAGACTGTAAAAATACAGAGTGAAAGACTCGCTAGAATGGTGGCAGCTTATCTCTGAGAAGAGAT
>ML782231.1:998383-1021488 GCA_009831015.1 Picea engelmannii | reverse complement strand
GCTAGCACAACAGGCTTTGTATATCCAGTCTCTACTACATCCCAAACATCAGCACCCAAGGCCATTAAATATGTTCTCATTCTAATCTTCCAGAAGGAAAAATTTGTTCCATCAAACAGGGGGGGTTTAGAAGCTGAAGTCCCTTCATGACTCGTCATGTTTAAGCTTACAGATCTACCTTTAAATAAAAGGAACCCGCTCTGATACCAATTATTGGAAATACTAAAACAACTGAGAGGGGGGGAGTGAATCAGTTGTTTATAAGCTTAAACAATTTTACACCTTCTTGACAATTATTAATATTTCTTCACGTGTCATCAAGCAACATAGAGCACATGGACAGTAAGAGTAAAGATCATGAGTCACACATAAAATACACACAGAGACATATTTTCACGAGGAAACCCATAAAGGGAGAAAACCTCTTCTTCTTCGAAATGATAGGCAGTCTTTTTCAGTTCTGTACATCATCTATAATTGAGCACCAACTCAATGTGAGGCTGCTACCTCTGTTTTACAAGCTTCAACTTGTTTGAGAGCTCCAACTCTCTGGTTTCTCTAGCACCCACTAGAAGGAAGCACCAACTCCTTGAGTATTCCAACACCAACTGGATGGAAGCACGAACTTCCTGAATGTTCCAGCACCAACTGGATGGAAGCACCAACTTCCAGTCACACAGGCTCCAACCTGCATAATAGAGAACACCTGTTCTCCCTAGCACCACCCTGCCACCCTGGTTTCTCTGGCCACTACCAGATGGAAGCTACAACTTCCTGTGTTCAAGATCTGACTTGAACCTCTGAGGACAATAGTCCTCCCGAGCACCTCCCAACCACCCTTAAATATCAATGGTTAAATACACATTCAACTTTACAGATAAATCAGTTCTTACCAGTCTTTCTTTGTTCTTTAATTCTGGTCTTCTGTTCACTGTTCTTCTACTCTTCTCTTATTCAATAGGTCTTCTCTGCATCATATCTTCTATCATTCTGCTCTGCTTCTGTTCTATCCATCATGTTTCTCTTCTTCTGTTCTCGTTCTGCACAGTTCCTTCATTTCTTTCTATTCCTTTGCTCATCTTCTTTTTCTTACTGTTTACATATTTTTCATTCAGAACAATCGATCAAATTCGGTCTCCTTCATTTTCTTTTATACATTCTGTTATGACAGTTCAACTTCCCATCTCCTTCAGCAAGAGAAACCACAACTGTCTCAGCAACTCAATCGTCATCTGAAACGTTAACTAATTATTCATGATGAGTCCGTTTCACTAAGCAAAATCATATTTAGTCGTTAACTGTGAGAGTGAACAGTTACCCTCCGATCAATATTTGATCCAACGGTTCAGATCAACTCGGGATTTCACCCATCGCGATTTCGGCATTTGCGATGTCAAAAATCACCAGTCCTTCGAACTCGCAATCCTCCTTTTCTCGATGGCTCCATTCCATTTGCTAGCCCTACTGGCTATAGACCCATATGACCATCTATCATGTGACCGCTACCAAACCTCTCGTCGGGGTTTCGGGGTTTACAATGACAATGTGCATACGCCCCATGAACCTGCGATATGTCGATTCCCGACTTCCTTTGTACTCCTTACACCTGTCCTCCACTGACTCCTGGGTGGCCCACAGGCTATATGCCTTATCGGAAAATCGCGTATTGCGATTTCGCGATGTTTGATGTTCAGAGTTTTGTCAATACCAAAACCTGATCCCCGAAACTCTGAACAGGGCTGTGATCTATGGATCAGATTCATTCTTATCCAATGACTGTGATCACTTCGCAAAATCGCATTTTGCGATTTCAGAGTTCTTGATGCATTGTGTTCTTGACATATCAAATCCCGATCCACGAAACTCTGATGCCACCTTTCCTCTGCGCTGTCATCACACATGATTCGACACATATGAAACACTGCCACGTGTCACTCTGATTCATTACATGTATGTGTCTGAAGCGTTGAATCTATCTGACACTTGTCACTACCTAGTTGTGCCACGTGTTGCTTAGCTGACGTGGTCTGTTGACGTGGGTCGAGTCGATGTTGATCTGATGGTTTAGATTCTGTCGGGATTTCGCATATCGCGAAATCGGGGATTTCATTGTAGAGTGAACTTTGCCTTATGAAATCCTGATCCCCGAAACTCCGATGAAGCCTCCTGGCTGCCACGTGTCCATACGAATAAACGGTCCAGATCCCTGCTTGATTAACGGTTGTGATCAAATCGCGAAATCGCATATCGCGATTTCGGGGTTTTCAATGTCAAGTGATTTTTGCGTTATGAAATCCTGATCCCCGAACCTCTGATGGCTTATCTCCCTTGCAACTTCTGTAGATCTGACGGATATTATTCTTTCGGGAAATTTGAATAAGATCCTACGGTCACTGACTCTTCTCCTCCCGATAATTGCGCATCCACAACTGTACTTGCCATCAATGACAAGTATACGCTAATTTTCTTTCTGTTAACTGAAATTGCCAACAAGTCGAACATGGTAGAAGCCACTTGATTACTGGTCATTAATGAATACCATTAACAAGTGTGAGGGAAATCACCATTAATGTCAATGAATCCCAAAGTAATCTAGTACAATCCAACGAATGTGAATTAATGAGCTTAAGTCAAACACTCGGTGGAATCTCCCAATCAGGGGTCAATAATGAAAACCCACTGTCCAGAGAGAGGAAACTTTCCATTGAGGCATGAAAGTTCCAAGGTACCAATTAGTATCTAAGTCTAATTCTTGGATAATGAGTTGAAGTCGACAGGAAAAGACTCGTCACAGGAGGGCCTTAATGTATCCCCCATCAATGACACGAAACGTGTAAAAATATTTGAGGTAGATCAGAGTAACAAATGATTTAGGAATGACTCAGGGATGGCTGACACAATAGAAGGCTTAAGGATTGTAGAAATGACCGACGCAATAGAAGGATTTCCAGTTTGAACTTCTCTTTGAACATATTGATGACACGACAACTGTCTTGGAAAAACTGACTCAACAACAGGGATCATAGACCAATTTGTAATATTATAAAGGAGTATGATCAAGAGACAAGTGGATTTTCCAACCTAGACACAAAGCGAGTGAAAGGGTGTCATGTTCAAAGGTGATTCTTCCATAGAATACATGTTTAGATACATTTCTTTCCTAATATTTTCCCCACCATTTATGGAGAGTACCTCTTTATTTTTACACAAGCTTGAGAAGGATAAGATATGCTTGAACTGTAAGCTCATCCTTCGAATGAGTCCTTCAAAGTATATTTAACGAACCCTGAGAAGGAAATGTTCATTTCCATATGGGCCTTTTGATGTTTGTTTTACGAGTCCAAAGAGAGAAAACTCAGGGGTTTTTCATGTTTAGAGAGTTTGAAAACACTTAAAGGAAACTCCAAAATGTCCTTTTTTGTAAAGTAGTCTGATGAGATGAAAAAAGAGGTAAATTGTCGCTCAACAGAAGAGATTTCTAATACTTTAACGAGCATGAAAAGAAGAAGATCGCTTGACAATATTTTCATATTTAGAGAGTTTGAAAAGATCTTAAAGGGAACTCTAGGGGTTTCCTTTTTCGTATAACCTTTATGAGTCCAAAAAAGTGAAGTATACTCGGTTACATTCTCATTGATTTACGAGTATGAGAAAGAACAAAGACTAAGATTGTGATTGTTTTCATTTTTACGCAAGATTAAAACAAAACAAAACTATGCTTGGGATAGATTTTATTTTTAAAGAAGCTTAAAAACTAAACAAAACTATGCTTGGACCTGGTTTCATTTTTACACAAGCTCGAACTAGAGGAAACTATTCTTGGACCTAGTTTCTTTTTTACACAAAGCTCGAACCAGAGGAAATTATGCTTGAGGTTCGTGGTTTCATTTTTACACAAGCTTGAACCATAGAAAACTATGCTTGAACTTCCCATCGCGTTATTTAGGGATGGTTGGTACTTATCCCCCAGCTTAAGAAGCTAGCGACTCTACTTCAACATGAATTCCAAAGGCTAGAAGCAATGCCCATCAAGCTTCATTTCATCCAATGACATAAGAAGATGAGATGAAGCTTTAAATACTATACGTAGGACTTGACCCAAATGGAGAGGGGGAAGTTGTTTCATTTTTAACGAGCTTGGCACATGAGAAGAATTATGCTTCTGACTCGAGGTATAACCTCCAGACCACTGTTTCATTTTTTAACGAGCTTGAAATCAGAAAACCATGCTCAAGGTTGGTTTCATTTTTAAATGAGATTTAAATCAGAAAACCATGCTCAAAGCTACTCTTATTGATCATGGATTCCAAGAGGACAATGCTCTGGGAGGAAACCAATTCAAGGGACAAAACTTGGTCATGGATTCTAAGAGATATTCACTCGATGGAAGAGACATACTCTAGAAGGACACCATGTTGAGGGTCGCAATAGGGGTAAAGCAATCAAGCTCTAAAAGCCCTATCGAAGATATCACCATGTCAACTACTGGATCTAAGTCATAAGAGAATGAGCTTACAGTGAGAGACTCATCTTCATCAACAGTTGAAGGAATGGGAGACAATGCCACATAATTAAATTGTGGTGGCGACGATACCATCTGCATATAAGAACCATTTAGGGAGGTCATCCAATCAGGACCTATGAATGAAATTTGATCAATAGTCACAATTATTCCATCGTGAGGGAAATATATCACATGAAAAAGAGTGGACACAATAGATTTCATGACATAGACATAATCCCGCCCAAGGAGTAAAGAGAAATCCAAGGGGTCTTGGACTACCATAACGTCAATAAAGACAGTTTTCGCGCCCAAAGTTATAGGAAATTGAGGAAGGGTCCCTAAAGGTTGACTGGTTATTCTGTTAAAAGCTAACATATTCTGTGTAACCGACGTAAGTTGAGGAAAACCCAAATCTTTCCAAGCAATAGAGGAAAAAATACTAACGAAAGCACCTTCATCTATCAATGTATGAGGATTTTCCTGATGACAAACCTGTACTTTAATTTGGAAAGGAATGTGAGAGGGAAGACGAGGTCTAGTTAGCACACCCCAATTAAAAAGGATGGCCTCATTACTTGGAGGAGGTTCCATGGGAGAAGGAGGAATGCCCCTCGACATGGTATATTCTATATCAACGAGAAAAATATGGGCAATATCAGGTTTACTCTCTAACGCGAGAGTAGGATCGACTGATGACAAGATCAAATCGATCACTTGGTTTTCATTCAAGGGGAGAATGGCATTGACGGGTGGAAAGGGATCGACCAATTGGGTTTCACTCTCTAACGGGAGAGTGGGATCGACCGAGGATGGGATCAGATCAACCACTTGGGTTGCACTCTCTATGGGGAGAATGGGATCGACCAAGGATGGGGTCATATCGATCACTTTGTCAACTGGTTCAACTAAGGATGTGACCAAATTGACTACATGATTAATCAGATTGACCGATCAAGGGGTCAGATTGATCATTCCATCAAATATAGGTGGGTCGAGAGTAAGCTTGCGATAAGCAGCTAGAAGTTGGGGATGTGAAACGGTCATGTATTCTATTAATTTAGAGGCTTCTTCCATACGAGGGAAAAGATGTGTTAGATTACTCCCTTTGCATAACATACATGGGAACTTGACTCTACTTTTCTTCTTCCCAATGGTATCTTGACTAGTTGACGAGAGGTCATCAACATGTTGTTCAAAGGTTGATGACATGGGTTGGAGAGGTTGTGTAGACCATGCTTCTATAACCTTGGATAGACCAGGGAAATCCTTAAGAATATGGCTACCCTTACAAATACTGCAAGGGTACTTGTGCTTATGGGTTGTTTGGGTGATGTTGGAATCATCAACACTCCCAGCATGATTAACAATAACTGGTTTATTTCCAACATCTCTGGCAATGGTTGAAAGTTTGGACCCTTGTTTAGTTTTCTTCTTCTTCTTATCCACCGGGTTACTAGTTGCAAGGCTTTCACTCGACGAAGAAGATGAAATGGAAGAAGAACTTGCAAGTGAACAAGGCAACAAATATCTTACTGGTGAAGAAGGTGAAGGATCAAAATGAGGTTGATGTTCTTGGGGAGAATTTATTACAACCAAAGAACTAGCTGCATTCGGGATTACCTGAGTTGAAAACAACCATACTGGTAATCCAATTGTGAGACCTAGAAGGCTCAAAGTAGCGATATGAGGAGGACCAATGTTTCTGTAATAAGGAAAAAAAAAAGGTTCCCTTGGAAAAGGGGTTCCTTCATTGGTCATTCCGTGAACTGACGCCATTAAAAAAAATATCCAACCTATATTATGCTAAGGAAAACAAACAACACAAGCTAAAAATATAGGAAGCAAGCGAACAAACAAAGCCTTCTCACAATGAACGCACTAGTTGGTGATGAAATCCAACATCGCGAGAACAATGAGGCTGAGATAGAATGGGTGGAAAAGTTACGTTGATGACCTTCTTAATGGACTTACACCCTGGTGAAAGCTCCCACACATAATGGTGGGTATACCATCCTAGGAGCCCGAATGAGTTTGGCCAACGTCGATTCCAGGTACTGTGAAGACTTTCCTCTCCACAGTCACCTTGTGTAAAGACCCTAAAGAGGTAGGCGACTAAAGTTACCAACTACAACAGTGATGCCTGGGGAAACAATCGACAATCTGATCCACGCGCAAAGGCAGGGTATCTAGCCTGAAATCAACTCGAAATGCTTCCACTCATCATTGTGGGTATACCTTCAAGCGACCCCCATAATACACGCAATCTCTACACCAAGACCAACAAATCAGGGTGAGTAACTTTTCCAGTCTCAATGCGACCTCATGATTGACCCTTGTGTGAGAAGGGATTCCCAGGAAAAAATGTAGCAAGTGGATTTCACCACTCCCTAATTCAAGATCCTATGTTTGTTTTTAGGTTTGGAAAGTTATCTTTCACACCTATTCCAAATCTCTACAACTAATCTAATGTAGGTTTGCTACCAGAAAAATATAAAAATGTCTAATCAATTTTTATAAGAGATTTATTTTTAAGGCTCTTATTACTCAAGAGGAAAATGGCGTGGACTAAATGATGTTTTGACTGACTCTAAACAATGCAAATAAATGAGAATGCAATATTTTCATTTCGATGAAAGCTATATTATGAGAAGGAGAAAATGTTTATCATTCCCAGATGCAAAATGTCCCAAAATTTTAATTAAACTCATCAATATCAATATTCTCAAGAAATGATAAAAATAGACTATACACCAATACACTATTCTTGCTCCCCCGGTCCATGAGGTGGAATGTTTTTAGAATTCAAGATAAAAAATGCCAAAAATCGTGCAATTCCTCTACTTCAAATGCAAGGATGCCCCCAATCTAATATAAAACAAGAAATAAAAAAAAAATTGTTTCAAAGATAGCTAAAAAGAAATAACAATTCTCTTATAAACCAAATCAACCCAAACAAATTTTCTCTTTTAACACGAATTATTCAATAAAAGAAAAATAAGTTCTTTCACCAAACAATTCTAAAGAAAAAACAATGCTTTCTAACTGAAAGACACTCAAAGCAAGAGACCAAATATTTCAAAATAAAAAAAAGAAAAGATGGCTAAAACCAGTTTCAAAGCTGTCAAGAATACTGTAAATAGATCATAATCAAACCCAAAAATTCACCCCAAAACCAAATCCAAGATCTGGGTAAGGAAACCCCATCAAAAATCAAAATTTTCACAATCACCGCAGGCTGTAGACTAACACAGTGCATCGATTCCTAATTGTCATAGGCTAGAGGACCAATACAGTGTGGAAACACCACACTGTGTCAAAAATATAGGGTGTGGAAATCAAATATCCTCGCACTGTCCCTCAAAGCAGGGTGTGGAAATCAAAGTAAAAAATGAAAAAATAAAAAGTAAGAAGGTTTTTCCAATGTGGTTTAATCAGTCAGAGAGTCAAGTTGGATCTCCCAGTCACTCAGAAAATAGAACCCAAGCAATCAAAGAAATAAATCAAGGAAAACTAGGAAAACAATCCATTCCCCAGTGGAGTTTCCAATTTTGTGATCGGGCTAATTGTTAAGTGCGGATACAAATCAATCCCCCTAGATCCATTTAGATCTAGAATAGAACAAGACAGGACATGGCGCTTTCCATAAGATCTAATCATCAAATTTACTAGCAAACAAGAGATGAATGACATACCTTTGAATATCGCTTCCTTATATCTTTTTTGTCCTCACTCCGCTCTGGTGCTCTTGTGATATTGGATCTTCAATGACACAAACCAACCAAAGTGAAACAAACAATAGTATACTCAATGAAAGATTATACATTTGATCAAGGAGTCATGTAATAATATGAGAATGATTTTATGAGAAAGAAACATGCCACTGTATTATATAATGTGGAGGAAAGTTGCAACCAGATGCCTTGATGTTCTAAGGTTCCTTCCAACAGTTCTTTGCTTCACACACACTTCTAATCCACGGATTTTGAAACTATAGATGTGATAGGTACTCACAATCTATCTTGACAAAGCAAAGATCAAAGCCAACATACAAGCTCCAAAAACTCCAAGCTACAAAACTCAATAACAAGCCAATCTCACTTTCTCCATGAGATTTCCTCTCCTTTTATAAGATGAAGAGGATAAGGTAAGGAGGTTAGGATGATCCCACTAAATCATGAAAGCGAGTAAGATCCAAACTGTTTGGAGGCCAACTCACCATAGAAGCTTTTCTTTCTAGAAGCATTGAGAAGACGTTCATTTTTCCCACATACAGGAATTTACAAACCCTAGCTATAGAGAAACCTGCGAAAAATCTGCAACCTAGCTATAGAGAAAGGTGTGGAAATCAGGCATTCCCGCACCCTGTGTATAGTGCAACCTTCGGAAATATTCCTTAATAGGGTTTTTACAAAGGATAATACAACTTCTTCTCTCAATAAAAGTTATTCTCCCTTCTTTCTTCAGGAATTTAGGCCACTAACCCCTCTGAAGGCAACGTGTAGGTTTACATCATTAATGGTCACATGGATGACAAAAATAATGTGTAACATCCTCCTATCCTCATGGGGGATGAATCTCCAATCAAGGTCTCCAGAAAAGGGAGAGTAGAACTAGATCATGGACATTTTGATATTTTTCTTCATGTTCCTCAACTTTTCGTGAATCTACTCTCAGTGTATCATATTACACACTCAGGCTCAAGACAAAAGGTGGAGTTCACACCAAACTCCATGTCCATATTAGATATGCAAGAAAACTCCAGGATTGTTGTTGGGGAGGTAAATCATCAATGTCAGTTATACACTTTATCTAATTTTATTGAACCTGATTCCTCTGTACTACTAACACATGTTGATGACAGTAGTAGATTATGGCACAAGAGGTTTGGTCACCTAAACTTCAGGAACATGGAACAAATTAGAAATAAATGGAAGGTTGTCAGATTACCTGATATCCAATTTTCCAAAGGGGTTTGTGAAGGATGTGTCCTTGGAAAGCACCCTCAAGAGAAGTTTGAGAAGGGGAAGTCTCACAACGCTTCCTCTCCATTAGATCTAATTCACAATGATCTCATGGGTTAATTTCTGCATCCATCCATCAGCAAGGAAAGGTACATGCTCACATTTTTGGATGATTGTTCACGTTATACTTGGGTATTTTTTCTCAGGAAGAAGTCCAAGGTATTTGAGTATTTCAGAGAGTTCAAAGAACTTGTTGAAACTCAATCAGGGAGAAATATTAAATCCCTCCATACATATAATTGGGGTGAGTACGTAAATAGAGATGTTAAAACTATTTGTCTTAAGTATGTGATACAATTGCAACACATAGTATCATATACTCTGCAGTAGAGTGGGGTTTCTAAGCAGGAAAAAATATCTCCCAAAGAGATGGACAACTACACACTACATTCAAAGGAACTTCCTCACAATCTTTTGGATTAGACACTTAACTATTCCAATCATGTTAAGAATAGATTTCCTCATAGATCTGTTAAGGACAAGATTCGTTTCGAGGCTTGGAGCGACAAAAAACTAGAAGTCACCCACTTCCGTGGCTTTGGCTCACATGCATAAGCCTTGATTCCCTATGAAAATAAGAAAGCACTCAATCCACAGAGTACTACATGTATATTTGTTGGATACCCAGACGATGTGAAGGGATATAGACTCATTGATCCCTCTATAGACCAACTCATCATTGAGTGGAATGTTCAGTTTGAGGAAAGTCTCTCACATGATCCGCATGAGCCACATGTAGGTACTTTTATCCTTACACCAGTTTGAGATGATGAGTCTATACATTCAAAATATACTTTAGATATAAATTCTGATACAGAGTCATTGGATTCAAAACATGCATATTCACAATCTGTACAAGTAAATGAACATCTAGAGAAGAGGCCCAAGTGGGCACATACCACTCTTTAAGATGCAGGAGATCTTGTTGGGGATCCATGGGATCTCAAGAGGAATCGATCTGAGTTAGAGGAGCCTCCTCATGTACTCACAACCACTGAAACCATGTTTCCTATGCACTATTATGTGGCTCAGTCTTCAGACCCATAGACCTATGACGAGGCTCCAAGGAATATCTTTTTGGAATCAACCATGCAGGAGGAGTACAACTCCCTCATCAAGAAACAAACTTGGGATCTAGTTCCTCTTCCTTTAGGAAGGAATCTTGTCTGGTGTATATAGGTCTACAAGACCAAGAGTGCAATGAATGGTTAGGTTCAAAGATACAAGGAAAGACTAGTTGTCAAAGGCTTTCAACAGATTCATGGCATAGACTATGATGAGACATTCACTCTAGTAGAATATATTGACTCCATTTGTTTGGCCCTTGTTATAGCAAGATTTTCCTCATCATTGATATCTTGCACAAAGGGCCTTTTTCCATTTCCCTATGCAGACTTATCATCCCTTTTTGATGAATCCAAAGCTAAAATTATACATTTTTCCACATATATGCTCCCTATCTGTTATACAAGATGCGTATATGCTTGCTGCTCCACTACAACTCGCGTATATCAGGATTTGTGCCAGAAAACAAAAAATGAGGTTGGGTTTCCATGTCACGATAGAAGATATTTTATCCTTGGCATTCCATATATTGGAAACGTTCCGACTCGGACCTTCAGTTGCATTTTGAAGGCTATAAGAGAACAATTTCAAGCTATGGAAAAGAGGAGAAAACATTCAACTTTGAGAGCAAAGTTACTCGGGAGAAATTACTTCATATTGAGTCTGCATCCCTTTGTCCCTCAAGTCTGAACATAGTGTTCAACCCCCAATCTCTTTCCCTATTGTTGAAAAGACTTCATTGCCTCTTTTCTATGAGTTTTCCTTTGGTGGAGGATTGAAGTGGTGGAGACCCAGTTGGAAGGAACTCAATTTCTTGGTTTTGAACTGTGCTGACACAGAAGTCTGTAATGTTGTCACTTCTGCTGATCAATTATTAATAGAAATACTCCTTTCCCATCTTATTGGTATCTTGCAAATATATGATTATTATCCATGGGCGTGTTTGTAATTTTTATTAATGGATTATGCTATCTAATGTGCTAACCTCTTTTATATCATCACTATGTTCTTGCTCTGCTTGTTTGTTGAGAACTTCTTGCAGGTATAAATATTTGGGTCAATGTTCTCAACAGTGGAACATCATCAAAAGTTGGATCGAGGTAAGCCTCTGTCTTATATTGCACATTAGTTTATATAGAATATGTTGGAATTAAGTTGATTTTTGTAGTCATTGGTCGTTGACTGGGTGGTTTCCCTTTTGTTCGACGGCAAGACATCTATTCACACTTTGGAATTCATGCAGTGTCTTGGATGCCATTAGCCTTATTGGTGGTTTCCTCGCCTTTGTCAGTTGTTTTTCATCATTGGCTGCTATTCAAAGGGTCTTTTTCATGTACCGCTTGCATTTGGCACATGCAAACGATGCACAGGGTAGTTGGTTCGTGAACATGTTCTTTGTCCGATCTTCACCAAATCATGAAGATCCTTCTTTGTTCCTCACCCTGACTAATGAGAGATGCCTCAATGCTCTCCTTTCAAAAGGTCTCTTTCCATCGACTTCAGCTCATTTATTTTGGATATGGGACCTAGAGTTTTATGAGTACCTTGATTCTTGCAGTCATTAGTGGCAGGCTCTATATCCATTAACAGATGGGAATACATCAATGTCTCCTGATCAATGGATTTCTCAAGTGTTCGACATCGACTCCTTTTTCACACTTGTAGGAATGTACTCGGTGACTTGATACCTACTTTCATTATTGATAGGTTGTCTCGCGTTTCTTAATGGTATACCTCGATGACCAGTAATCAAATGATGTCTCATCATGTTTAACCTCAAGTCCTTTATTCACATGATGTAGACTTGCACCTTTGGTAGATAGTGTAGAATACTTGAATATATCACTATGTGGCCACAACTTTCCTGAGTTTTTGCTTCCCCTTCATTGGACTAGTACCTATTTGACTTGAGTGATCATGGGAGATCAGATTGTACTTTGTGGTATACAGATATCTTCAGATTGATTTTGAGACTGGTTTCATTGGCCCTTGTTCGTGACTATGACAGTTTTTGGCATGTAACCACATTTGTATTTGCCTATTCATGCCCATGAACACTTGTTTGGTATATTTTCCACATGGATCTTCATTGTATTCTCGGTAGACACATATGCAAAATCAATACATAATGTAACGAGCAATTGAGTTCATCCAACTAGTTCTCTACCACTCCACTTCTGGGTTATTTATAATGTATTTCGGCCATCGCAGATACTCCTCGATCTCACACATTAGTGGGCATATGTTATAGAAATATTTTTCTCACCATTTCTATCTTGCACAGAGGGCCTTTTTCCATTTCCCTATGCAGACTTGTCATCCCTTTTTGATGAATCCATATCTAAAAATATACATTTTTCCACATATACACTCCCTATCAGTTATACAAGATGCGTATACGCTTGTTGCTCCACTACAACATGCGTGTATCAGGATTTGTGCCAGAAAATACAAAATGAGGTCGAGTTTCCATGTCATGACAAAAGATGTCTGATCCTTGGACTTCCATATACTGGAAATGTTCTGACTCGGCCCTTCAGTTGCATTCTGAAGGCTATAAGAGCACAATTTAGAGCTATGGAAAAGAGCAGAAAGCATTCAACTTTGAGAGCAAAGTTACTTTGGAGAAATTACTTCATATTGAGTCTACATTCCTTTGTCCCTCAAGTCTGAACACAGTGTTCAACCCCCAAGCTTTTTCCCTATTTTTGAGAGGACCTCATTGCCTCTTTCCTATGATCTTGCCTTTGGTGGAGGATTGAAGTGGTGGAGACTCAGTTGGAAGGAACTCAGTTTCTTGGTTTCAAACCATGCCAACACAGAAGTCTGTAATGTTGTCATTTCTGCTGATCAATTATTAATAGAAATACTCCTTTCCCATCCTATTGGTATCTTGAAAATATATGATTATTATCCATGGGCGTGTTTGTAATGTTTATTAATGGATTATGCTATCTAATGTGCTAACCTCTTTTATATCATCACTATGTACTTTCTCTCCTTGTTTGTTGAGAACTTCTTGTAGTTATAAAGCTTTGGGTCAAAGTGCTCAACAGTGGAACATCATCAAACATTGGATCGATGTAGGCCTCTTTCTTATATTGCGCATTAGTTTATATAGCATATGTTGGAATTGATTTGATTTATGTAGTCATACCCATCTGTTGTAGTTTACCCTTGACCATAGAGATTTTTTCCCTTTTAACAACCCTTGCTATTCTGGTAGCTAGAGGATGAGAATTCCAACATATGGATGTGAAGAATGCATTTCTTCATGGATATGTCTCAGAGGATATTTACATGGAGTAGCCACTTGGCTTCATACATGATTCATCTTTGGTTTGCAGGATCAAGAAGTATGTATATGGCCTCTAGCAATCACTAAGAGCATGGTACATCAAGATGGAATCATACTTGTTGTCCCATAATGTTTTGAGATGAAAATATGATTCAAATGTCTACATGCTCAGGAATATTGATTCACTTCTAATTCTAGTTCTTTATGTGGATGATGTTTTGATCACTGACTTGTCAACTTCATTGATTTCTACAGTGAAGGAGATTATGCATGACAATTTTTTGATGATGGAAATGGATCCACTCCATTACTTCCTTGGTCTTGAGATTAGTTAGGATGCTTCATTCATAAATCTATCTCAAGCCAAGTATGCTCGAGATCTCATGGAGAGATTTCATATGACAAACTACAATTCTACTCCTACACCCTTCCTATATGGGGTAAGACTTGAGGAGGGCGGGGACACTCCATTGGCTGACAATACTTTCTACAGAAAACTTGTGGTGAGTTTTTTGTATATCTCTCACACCTAACTAGACCTATCATATGCAGTGGGAGTTGTCTCTAGGTACATACATGAGCCACATGAGTTACACTGGAATGATGCAAAGCGTATCCTTTGATACTTTCAGGGAACCATTAGCTATGGGATTCATTATGCATCAAGCTCTGCATTGGATATCATAGGCTTCACAAATTCTGACTGGGCAAGTGACATCACTGATCACAAGTCCATATATCGATACACTCTCTATTTTGTTTCAGGGCCTATCTATTGGTCAAGCAAGAAGCAGTCTGTTATTTCTCTTTCTTCAGCTGAGGTCACAAACATAGGAGTAGTTAACATCACCATCTAGGCATTGTGGCTACACAACTTCCTTACCAAGTTGGGAATCCAGTTCCACAGACCAACTATCATTTTGTGTGACAACCAGAGTAATCTCAATTTTTATAGAGACCCAGTGCAATAGCAGAAAAAACATTATATCGAGATCCATATGCACTACATAAAATATCTAGTCCACAAGAGGATCATCTACCTACTTTTATTTTCTTCCTCTAAACATAATACTGACATATTCACCAAGACTTTCATTGAGCATAAGTTTCACTCTTTGCGATATTGTCTTGGAGTGAAGGAAACAATTACTTAAGGACTATATTTTGTTCTTTTCATGCATTGTACCTTGAGGTGGGGTTTTCCCATGAGGTTTTCCCTCTTTCCTCACTTTATTATAGTATTCATTAGTTTCATTTTTCATGGGTACCTAACATGGAATTTTTTGTCGGTACCCTTTCCTCATTACCCCATAGTAGTGTTCAAGGGAGCTGTTGGAGATATTACACACACATAGGGTATTTTTTCTTATTTTCCTATGTTTTTAGTAATTATTGAGGGTCTCAAATCTTTCATGAATCTCTCCTACATTCTAGGATAATATTCTCTTCAGTTGACTAGCAGAGTGGAGCCATTTAGGGTAGATTTGGTTTTATCACTAAGTAACCCCGGGATAATCACTAGTAATGTGCACTTACCTTGGGATCATCACCAAGAAGGCTCATTTATTGTGCATTCTTTATCTCCTCCTCATTTCACTCTTGTCTATCCAGTTAACTAAAGACTGCATGACTAGTTGACTAGGACTAGGTGGCAGATACCTCTCGTAATTGCCCAAGTGTGTCCATATCTCTCTAGATCAACACTATGACACATTATTTAAGCTATATAGAGTATATAATGTGCATTCTATCATTTATTGATTCGGTTAACATAAATTATTTCATTCTTTCCTCCATTTTTGTCTTCTCTTCACACCATTTGCAAGTTGTGTATGTTTGATTGTTAGGAAGATCTTTTGTGTAGGTATCTCAGGAACTCTACACATAAAAAGTGCAACAATTGATACAAATTTAAACAAAAGATAAAATTATGAGGGAAACATAGTTTGATTTGAATGACTAACAACATAATATAGGGACTATAGAAAAATATTAGGCATTGATATTTGATATGAATATTATGTTGTTATGGAAACATTTGAATAACTTAATATGGTTTTGCTCAGTTATGTAATCATTAGAGTTTCTTTTTCTCGAATTGAAATAACATCATAAACAATCGATATACATTGCAAAAAAATGGAAAATTATGAGGGAAACATAGTTTTATTTGAATGGAAAACAACATAAGCTACAGAATATATCAAAAGATTAGTCAACAATATTTGATATTGATATTTAGTTGTTATGGAAACATTTGAATAACTTAACATGTTTTTGGAGCATGGAAATAGCTTATGATACCCTACTACCCTTTTCCACCAATTATTTATAAAATAATGAAGAACTAAAGAATTCATCAAACAATCAAGAACATAAAAGAATGGAAGCCATTGATAAAAAAAATGATTCTACAGCTGCGTGTTTTCTATCATATTTTGGCCTTAATATTAAAAAGAATTATGTGACCACATATAAAATTTATAGTTGAATTTTTCTTCATATTACCTCTAGAACAAGCCTTTATTATGTCCCTTCCATAACACGAACAATAAGTTTTGAGCTATTTCCATTATTTGGGCGCACGATTTTTGAAGCGTTATTACATGGTTTAACCTAATTTTTTTTTTACGTGGTGTTTGTATCAGATACATAAGCAAGGAGGGTGATGACCAGATGTCGTCACCTTCATTAATTCTCTACAACCTTGACTTGGATGAAAGTACGATTTCCTCAAGTCTGCATTCTGCATGTCATGACAAATGTGTCACTGCATGTCATCATCGACATCTTCAATGGATTCATTTCTTCTGGTCTTGAAGCTCCCTTACAACGCTCTCAGAGTCCCCTACATGCACATGAAGGTAACATCCTTTTCCCTGCCCTCTCCCATGTCTGTTTTCTCCATCGTTTTGGCCACCTATTTCTTGGTGGTCTCCTGTTTCATCTACGATGTCATCGTAGAGCCACTGGGCATCGCGAGTGCACAAGATGTTGGCATGTTTACAAGAAGAGCGTTCTTGTCATTGATGGCAAGAACAATGACAACGATGGCATGTCTATAGGAAAGAGAAACAATAACGATAGCATGCTTATAGTTATTGATGGCAAGAACAACAATGACGAAGGTATGGTTACAAGAAAGAATAATAGCGATGTTGGCAGGTTTACAGTTGGGAGACAACAATGGAAAACAAGCAGGCAAAGAAGATCAACAACGATGATGGCATGGCAAGATCAAAAGTGAAAACTCTAGGAGTCAAGGAAGAAACTCACGACAAGAATGATGAAATTGTGAAATGCGAAACCATGACATTTTGGGGTTTCGAATACCGGGAGTTGGAGGTGTCAAGGACACTCACGACAATAATGCCAAAATGACGAAATGTGAAACGCCGAAATACGTTGATCTGACTCCATTTAGGAGTTTCAGATACCGAGAGTTGGACGTGTCAAGGATACTCACGACAAGAATGCCAAAACGATGAAATGCGAAATGTCAAAATATGTTGATCTGACTCCATTTCGGAGTTTCAGATACCGAGAGTTGGAGGTGTCAAGACCACTCACGATAAGAATGTCGAAATCGCAAAATGTGAAACCACGATTTAATTTGAGTCGTTGATGAAAGAAATATTTGGACCGTTGAATCATCAAGATTGTGGATTTTTGATCTGACTCCATTTTGGTGTTTCGGATATCGAGAGTTGGAGGAGTCAAGAGTCGAGACTCTTCATCATAGGAGTCCCGAAGTTGCGAAATGTGAAATACCGATCATTTTGGGGTTTGTGACTTGGAGTGTCGAGATACTTCTCCACAGGAATGTCGAAATTTGAAATCGCGAAAGCACTTTAGGATAAACACTTGGCCACAACTGTGGGCATGTGAAGGAAGGAGATTGCAAGTTGCAAGACTCCATTTCGTGATTGAGAGTTGGAAGAGTCAAAGTGACTTGCAACAAAATCGTGAAATGCGAAATTGTGAAATGCAGTTTCGAATAAGGCTGTGGTCATAGCCAGTGGTCACTAAAGGGGTTACTATGCATAAAAGACACACAAAGTGACTATGCATGGTTGGTTGTTCTCAATGAAAAATGAGTTGAACTGTAAAGAAGGGAAAATTACAGTATGCATAGTGTGAGACCAACAGTATGCATAGAGTGAGAAAAAACTTAGAGATGAGTAATAGATGAGGAATAGACAGAAGCGAGATGCAGTTTTCTTTTTGAGTCTTGAGCGAGTGAAGCAGAGAAAAAGTGGAGTGGCAGTAAAAATCCCAATGAGAAGAACTGTGGCACGGTGAAGAGCATGCAGAAGCATTATGTATAGAGGATGCAGAATATGCACAAAGAGAATAAACATGCAGAAAAGAGAAGAGATTGGGTGCTGTTGAGAGTTATTCAGGTGTGTAGAAGGAGGTAGAGTGTAGCAGTTGAAATGCACACAAGAGGAATGGTGAATAGAAGGGACATGGCACGCAAAGCATAAAGCGCAATAGAAGCAAAGAAAAGAGATGCATAGTTGAGAGAGTAAAAGAAGGTTGAGGTGCACTTGTAGAGAAAAGTAGAAGAATAGAAAGTGCAAGGCATGCGTGCATGGAGACAGTGAGGCAGACAGAGCAGGCCAACATAGTAGAATAGTGATAAGCTTGGTAAGCCAACGACAACTATTGAATCACTCTAATATGTTTTAGTAGAAAATATTTATATTTCAGGGTGGTTGGGAGGTTCTAGGGAGGACTATTGTCCTCAGAGCTTCAAGTGGGTGCTTGAACACATTGAGTTGTAGCTTCCATCTGGTTGCAGCCAGAGAAACCATGGTGGCTGGGTGGTGCAAGGGAGAACTGTTGTTCTCTTTTATACAGGTTGGTGCCTGTGTGACTAGAAGTTGGTGCTTCCATCTAGTTGGTGCCGGAACACTTAGGGAGTTGGTGCTTCCTTCTAGTGGGTGCTAGAGAAACCAGGGAGTTGGTTCTTCCTTCTAGTAGGTTCTAGAGAAAACATAGAGTTGGTGCTCTTAACAAGTTTCAGCTTGCAAAATAGAGGTTGTAGCCTCACTATGAGTTGGAGCTCATATGTATGATAATGTATAGAATGTAAAGATTACTTATCATACCAAGAATAAGAGTTTTTTACCCTTTATGGGTTTCCTCAGGAAATATCCGTCTCTGCATATTTCATATGTGTGACTGATGTTGAATGTTTTATTGCTTACCTCCCTGCATTATTGTGATTGTCATTCAGTGCTCTGCAAAGAGTTTAAAATAAGAATAATTGTTTAAGCACAGTAACAACTGATTCACCCCCCACTCTCAGTTGTCCAACAATTGGTATTAGAGTGGGTTACTTTTAGTTAAAGGTAGATTTGCAAGCTTAAACATGAAAAGTCATGAAGGGACTTCAGCCAGTAAGCCTCCTCTATTTGATGGAACAATTTTTTCCTTTTGGAAGGTTAGAATGAGAACATACCTAATGTCCTTAGGTGCTGATGTTTGGGATGTAGTAGAGATTGGATACATAAAACTTGTTGTGCTAGCTTCGAAGGATGATAAATTAGAATTTAGATTTAATGCTAAGGGAATGAATGCTATCTTGAATGGACTTGCAGAAGCTGAGTTTGTAAAGGTGATGCATCTTCAAAGTTCCAAAGAAATGTGGGATAAACTTGTTAGCAGCTATGAAGGAAATGATAAAGTAAAAGATGCTAAACTTCAAACATTTTGGTTGAAGTTTGAAAAAATAAATATGAATGAAGATGAAACAGTTAGGAAGTATTTTTTAAGAGTTGAAGAAATTGTGAATGCCATGAAGGGTCTTTTTGAGAAGTTTGAAGAATCAATTTTAGTTCAGAAGATTTTAAGATCTTTGCTTGATAAATTTAATCCAAAAGTCTCTGCAATAGAATAACTAAATGATCTTAAAACTTTGTCCATTGATCAACTCCTAGGAACTTTAACTGCATATGAAATGAGAATCAACAAAGATAAATCGATTACTAGAGAATCATCTTTTAAAGCAGACAATGATATTGATTCAGATTTAGATGATATTGAGGCAAAATTTGTGAGAAGGTTAAAGAAAGGATCAGGAAAATATCAAGGCAAGATTCCCCTCAAATGTTTTAACTGTGGTAAGATAGGTCACTTTGCAAATAAGTGTCCACACAAGAAGAAGGACCATAACTCTGAAGGTGAAGAGAAGTACAAATCCAAAATATTTGATAGAAAGAAAAGTTTATGTGTAAACAATGATGACTCCTCAAAAGACACCGATAGTGACTCTTCTTGTGAAGATAAGGTAAATGAATTCATGCTTATGGCCAAAGAGGATTATGATAATAAAATCACAGACAATGATGATAATGATGAAGAAGTTGTGGTTGAATTGGAAAGAGAGTTGATCAATGCTTTGGAAGATATTGGGAGACTCAGACTTAAGAAGAGAAAGCAAAAACAATTGTTGATACAGTTCAAGAAAGGTACTAAAAAACATGATGAAGAATTTTCCCTGCTAAAAGTGGAATTAGAAGAGGCAAAGAAAATAGAGGACATTCTGAAACAATAGTTATCAGAAAAGAAGGCAATATCTGAAGTCTTGGAATAAAAAGTAGTGAAAACAAGGAAAGAGTTGGAGAAGTTTCAAGCCTTGTATCATCAGAATCTATCAAGTATCAAATCCTCAGAAGGATTAGCCACCATTCTAAATCAGTAAAGGAATTCAAAGATGAAAACTGGTTTGGTTTATGAAGAGGGATCAAGTAATGGTCAGCCAAGAAACAAAGAACCCATCAAGTTTGTCAAATCTACAACCAATGACAACAACAAACCTGCAGAAACAAAGGAAGACAATCAACTACCCAGCAGGAGTAAAGAAAAAGGTGCCAAGACTGAATCTATAGAACAAAGAAATAATGCACTCCCTCCTTAAGGAAATCATTAGCATGGAAGAAATCAACCTGCTCAAAGAAGACAACCATTTTCCAGGTACCAAGGATTTTTCTATGGATATATTTTTTTTTGTTCTAACTTTGGTCACAAAGTTGTAAACTATTCTTTAAAATTTAGATATGAGCAAGCAAGACATTCAAGGTATAGATATCTACCACATCAAAGAATGATACAACCAAGTAACAAACCATCACAGATTGAAAATTTTCAAACTAAGTCTAGAGACATGCAACTGAGGAGGTCAAGAAATAGTAAACACTCAATGAGTAGACAACTCTGCAACAATAACTTTGAACAATGAGATTGAATGCTATAACTGTCACAAATTTGGCCACAAAGCCGCAAACTGTCATCTGAATAATTACAAAGCAGATCCATGGATAAATTTCTTAGATAGAAAGGCCAGCACATGGAAAAGGAAAGATAGTGAAAAATGTGGTCTAGCACTATCAACTCAAAAAGAAAAGGCCTCCGGGAATATAGACAATGGATGTTCCAAACACATGACTGGAGACAAGGATAAGCTTMTGTCCATAAGTAAAAGAAAAACAGGAAATGTGATCCTTGAAAATGATGAACCAGGTAAAATCAAGGATAGAGGGATGGTGAGTTTGAGTAATGACAAAGGAGATGCCCAGTACGTTCTGCTTGTAGATGGGATGAAACATAATTTGCTCAATGTAAGTCAAATTTGTGATAGAGAATGTAAAGAGGTGGTCCTTTCCAAAGACTATAAGATAAAGTCTGTAAATTCAGGACAAGTGGTGGCTAAAAGCATAAGGACAAACAACAATGTTGATGTTGAATCCTCCCCTGCAAGTAAAGAAGAAGATTCAGATACAATAAAAGAATGTTCAGTTAACATTTATCCCATGGAAGAAGTAGGAGAAGAATCATGTCATAAGATGGAAGAAGAAGTTTTGAAGGTTGAGAAGTCAAACACCCAAATCAAGTTCTTGAACAGTTCCATGACCCTGGATAAAATATTGGATAGTCAAAGATCACCAAATGACAAATCCAGTATTGGAATCGACAAGGTAGAAATCAGTGCTCCTAAGAAACTTGATACAGGTCCTCCATTTGTAAAAAGGAAAAGCAGATGTGAGAATGTTTGTAGTGTTTTATTCTTGTGATGTATATGGTCATAAAAGCCCTGGATTGTAGGAATCATGGAAGAAAAATGAAATTGCAGTAATAAAGATCGATGAGAATCAATGGGGAGATCCAAGGGTTATTTAAAAAGTACAAGCTACAATTACGCAGTGTTTCAGTAGGACACTAGCATCTTCAACAACAACATTTTGTTTTAAAAAATGATATACATGACATCCTATAGAGATAACAAGAGGAAAGACCTTGTCAAGGAAATCTAACCTTTTAGGAACAAAGGTGGAAAATAGTCAGAAGCAGAGAGATAATAGTGACAGGGGGAGTCATCCAGATATGACAAGAAAAGGTTGATGAAGGAGTCACAGTAAGAGAGGTGAGAAATATTGAGTATTCTACAGAGGATACAGTGGAAGCTGAAGATGAACAGGTCCAAGAATCAGAAGGAGAAGACTCTGGTTTAGATACAAATATTCTGCAGGACTCAAATAAGAAAATCCATCATGTCAGGGGGAGTTTGTGTTGGTTGAATATCTGATACCTCTTAAACATAGTACAATAGCTCAGAGGGATCATGTTTTCTTAGACATTGATGTCAAAGGGGGAGAAAAGGAGTGGTCTGGATCAGATGCTACAGTTGGAGGTCCAAACAGATTAGTGCAGCCGTTCACAGTTGCCATCAATGCCAAAGGGCTATATTGTTGGCATGTTTACAAGAAGAGCGTGCTTGTCATTGATGGCAAGAACAACAACACCGATGGCATGTATACAGGAAAGAAAATTAGCAACGATAGCATGCTTACAATTATTCATGGCAAGAACAACAACAACAAAGGTATGGTTACAGGAAAGAATAGTAGCGACGTTCGCATGTTTATAGTTGGGAGACAACAATGGAAAATAGGTAGGCAAGGAAGATCAACAACGATGATGGCATGGCAAGATCAGAAGTGAAAACTCCAGGAGTCAAGGAAGCAACTCACGACAAGAATGATGTTAAGAACCAAACATCAATATAGCATATAAAAAACCTCAGGAAAAGTACTCAACGCCTTGAAAAAGAGATAATTTCAGATAATAAGCCTCTTCGAGGGGGAAACCTCCTTTTACCCCACTTAAATGTTCAAGTACAAGATGATTCAAAATGAAAATGTCTCCTTGGTAT
>ML782231.1:963521-993828 GCA_009831015.1 Picea engelmannii | reverse complement strand
TGGGTGGCATGTTGGCCAAGTATCACTTTTGAACCTTGATTTTGAGGTGGTTCTGCTAGACAATATTTCTTCTGTTGTATCTCCCAATTTTTGGCCCTTCTGGGTATGAAAATTTCTCTTATGTATTTCTATGATATTTCTTCCCTACAATGACACATGTCTGATTAAAATTGGATGTTCCAAGTGGAATTTACGGTAGCTTCCCCACAACTTGCTGATTTTTGTCCTTTCCAAGAGATCTCACTTGTATAGTGTGCCCCGCACAAAATAATTGATATAAAATTATGAAACTCACAACTAAAATACTACAGACTGTCCACGATCCAATGCAACCAGTCCCACACAATTTGGATACTCTAGGAAGAAGTTATGATTGTTTTACCTGGAACACCTTCTTGAGACTAGTCAATAGGACTAGTCAGATACCCTATCTTACACAGGGTGTATATACAAATTTAAGATGACCCAGAAGCTGAACTATTTACCATAGATACATTACCAATTTATGTAAATGGCCTCAGGATTTTAGGGTCTGAAACATTACAGAAAATGTTTTATAGAAAAAATTCCGCAATGACTCATTTCAGGATGATTCCAGAACCCTATCTTGTACAACCTATATCTCCGAAAGTATAAGGCCTCAGGAGATGAATTTTTAACCCAACGTACCTTGATCCGTCTTCCAAATATCCTCCAATCCGTTCCTTCTGAAACGTTGTAGAAAAAAATTTATAGAGAAAATTCCAAGGTGTCTCAGATGTAGCAGTGAAACCCCAAGACCTTGAGCTCTGATACCATATGTTAAGAACCAAACATCAATATAGAATATAAAAAACCTCAGGAAAAGTACTCAATGCCTTGAAAAAGAGATAATTTCATATAATAATCCTCTTCAAGGGGGCAACCTTCTTTTACCCCACTTAAATTTTCAAGTACAAGATGATTCAAAATGAAAATGTCTCCTTGGTATATATAGGAGACTAGGAGGTATAATTACAAATAATGGCTAAAATCCGACATAATTAAAATACAATTACTAATATAAATTACAACTAATGGCCTAAGTCCGACATAAATAAAATAACATTACTAATCTAACATGCCCCAATTAAGGGGTAATGAGCCAATATTAGGGCTTAACAAATGATGAAATCTCAAAATGCGAAACAACGACATTTTGGGGTTTTGGATACTGGGAGTTGGAGGTGTCAAGGACACTCACAAAAAGAATGAAAAAACAATGAAATGTGAAACACCGAAATATGTTGATCTGATTCCATTTCAGAGTTTCAGATACCGGGAGTTGGAGGTGTCAAGGACACTCACGACAAGAATGTCGAAACGGAGAAATGCAAAGCGCTGAAATACATTGATCTGACTCCATTTTAGAGTTTTGGATACCGGGAGTTGGAGGTGTCAAGAACACTCACGAAAATAATTCT
The DNA here is from genome assembly GCA_009831015.1 of Picea engelmannii. Classification (NCBI taxonomy): domain Eukaryota; kingdom Viridiplantae; phylum Streptophyta; class Pinopsida; order Pinales; family Pinaceae; genus Picea; species Picea engelmannii. Next base: position 992,386 of record ML782231.1, on the reverse strand, counting down.
GAAACGACGAAATGAAAAACGCTGAAATACATTGATCTGAATCCATTTCGGAGTTTTGGATACTGGGAGTTGGAGGTGTCAAGAACACTCACGACAAGAATGTTGAAATCGTGAAATGAGAAACCACGACTTAATTTGAGTCGTTGATCAAAGAAAGATCTAGATCGTCGAATCATCAATATTGTGGACCGTTGATATGACTCCATTTTGAAGTTTCGGATACTGGGAGTTGGAGGAGTCAAGAGTCCTGAAGTTGCGAAATGCGAAATGCCGATCATTTCAAGGTTTGTGATTTGGAGTGTCGAGATACTTCTCCACAGGAATGCCGAAATGAAAAATTGTGAAAGCACTTTATGGATAAATGATTGGTCACAACTATGGGCATGTGAAGGAAGGAGCTTGCAAGTTGCAAGGCTCCATTTCGTGATCGGGAGTTGGAAGAGTCAGAGTGACTCGCAACAAATTTGCGAAATGCGAAATTGCGAAATGCAATTTCGAATAAGGTTGTGGTCATAGCTAGTGGTCACATTGTCGAGAGTTGGAGGAAGGAGATCGCGACTTGGATATTCGAGATGCCTTGCAACATGAATTTGTGACATGTGAAATCGCGAAATGCCGAAATGCGAAATTGTGAAAGCGCTTTATGGATAAGAAATTGGTCACCACTGGTGGTCACATCATCTGAGAGCTGTAGAGAAGAGCTCGAAGAGACAAGATCCATTTCAGAGTTTGGGATATGGAGAGTCGAGATGACTCTTCACAGAATCCCTGAAACGCGAATTGTGAAATGCGTGTTCAGAATTGGCCCCTGGTCATAACCTATGGTCACATCGATGAAGGCTCAAGGGAGGAGCTAGCATGAAGCTAATCTGCATTTTGAAGATTGCGACTTGGGGAGTCGAGACTCTTCACCACATGAATGCCAAAATGCCGAAATCCCAAATTGCGAAATGGAGAAATCAATGCGAGACCCTATGCTTGTAATCCAATGGTGTTGGATACTTGGAAATATAATCGAAGGGCTACTGTTGCTCTTCATTATTAATTGTTCAGTTATGATTCAGTTATCAGAACCGAATCATGGTTCTTGGACGGTTGGCGTTTCAGTTGCTAAAGAATTGTTCTAGGGATTTGAGGGGTAACTGAAGGGGTTGCAGTGCATAAAAGACACACGAAGTGACTGTGTGTGGTTGGTTGTTCTGAATGAAAATTGAGTTGAACTGTAAAGAAGGGAAAATTATAGTATGCACAGTGTGAGACCAACAGTATGCGCAGAGTGAGAAAAAACTCAGATATGAGTAAAAGATGAGGAATAGACAGAAGCGAGATGTAGTTTTCTTTTTGAGTCTTGAGTGAGCGAAGCAGAGAAAAAGTGGAGTGGCAGTGAACAACCCGATGAGAAGAATTGTGGCACAGTGAAGAGCATGCATAAGCATTGTGTATAGAGGATGCAAAATATGCATAGCGAGAATAAAAATGTAGAACAAAGAAGAGATTGGGTGTTGTTGAGAGTGATTCATGTGTGTAGAAGGAGGTAGAGTGCAACAACTTAAATGCATAGAAGAGGAATGGTGAATAGAAGGGACATGGCATGCAGAGCATAAAGCGCAGCAGAAGCAAAGAACAAAGATGCATAAATGAGACAATAAAAGAAGGCTGAGGTGCACTTGTAGAGAAAAGTAGAAGAACAGAAAGTGCAAGGCATGTGTGTAGGAAGATAGTGAGGCAAATAGAGCAGGCCAGCATAGAAGAACAATGATAAGTTTGGTAAGCCAATGACAACTATTGCATCACTATAATAAGTTTCAGTAGAAAATATTTATATTTCAGGGTGGTTGGGAGGTGCTAGGGAGGATTGTTGTCCTCAGAGGTTCAAGTGGGTGCTTGAACACAGGGAGTTTTAGCTTCCATCTGGTTTCCGCCAGAGAAACCATAGTGGCAGGGTGGTGCAAGGGAGAACTATTGTTCTCTGTTATACAGGTTGGTGCCTGTGTGATTGGAAGTTGGTGCTTCCATCCAGTTGGTGCTAGAACACTTAGGGAGTTGGTGCTTCCTTCTAGTGAGTGCTAGAGAAACCAGGGAGTTGGTGCTTCCTTCTAGTAGGTGCTAGAGAAAACAGAGAGTTGGTGCTCTTAGCAAGTTGCAGCTTGCAAAACAGAGGTTGTAGCCTCATAATGAGTTGGAGCTCATAGGTATGATAATTTACATAATGTAAAGATTACTTATCATAACAAGAAGAAGAGGTTTTTACCCTTTATGGGTTTCCTCAGGAAATATTTGTCTTTGTATATTTCATATGTGTGACTGATGTTGAATGTTCTATTGCTTACCTCCTTGCATTATTGTGATTGTCATTAAGTGCTCTGCAAAGAGTGTAAAATAAGCATAATTGTTTAAGCATGGTAACAACTGATTCACCCCCCCCTCTTAGTTGTCCAACACAAGATCCTGTCATGGGGAACATAAAACCCATGGTATTTCTCTTCGAAAAAGTGAATGAGAAATACATCATCGAAGGGATCTTGTCGAGGTTTATGTTCTTTCTTGGTGGGGTGGGCATAATTTTGCTGGACTTGTCCCTAGACAAACATAGAGTGAGGAGCGTCAAGGTATCTTTTGTGGAACCCGAGCTTCTTCTTTGGAGATCGCCTTTGTCATGAGTATGCTATTTGTTCACATCGAAATTCTATCTTATTTGCATTAGTTAGGGTTATGAATAAAAGATCTATTCATAAGAGTTAGAGAAGTGCCCAATGGTAAGATTACTAGTTCAAGAAACAAATTTTGTCTTCCTTTTACTGGAAGAGTCAGAGACGTGCCCACCAATAAGCTCGTGGTTGAAGAGAAAAATTGATATGGAACATTGTAGAGATATAAAATAGCTTGTTTCATGTTTTTTGACTGTAATTTAAGCAATTTTATGTCTCTACAATGTTCCATCTTAATTTTCTCTTCATTTTGATTTTCTTTCATTTTTTTTTCACACATCTTGTAGTCATGAAAGGGATAATATATGGCTTTCCTGTCTAAAGTACATCTCCATTTTTCTCTTCATTTTGATTTTATTGCATTTTTTTTCACACATCTTGCAGTCATGAAAGGGATAATATATGGCTTTCCTATTTGAAGTACATGAAATCTTGATGAAATTATTAAAGATTAATTTGATGAAACTTTTTGATAGATGGTCTCTTTTGTAAATTTATGAAATAATTTATATCTTGCAGAGAATTTCCCAAATAATTTACTTTATGAAACTTGAGTTTTCCTTAAATAATTTGTTTCTAGCAAAGTATTTCTAAAGATGATTCATCTTTATGGATGTTCCATTCTATAAATGTTTTGAAATCAGTTATTTCCTAATGAATATTTCTAAAAATATATTTGCATATTTTTGAAATATTTTATTTTGTAAAGATTATTTTGATATTTTTTTATGGATAGCCAGTTTCGCAAATTTTTGGAATGAGTATTTCTAAATTTTTTCGATGGGTGGACATGCACACTTACCATTGTTGAAGGTACCATATATAACTGGTAAAGGGCTTTCCTATGCAAATTAGGGCATCTTATTGATAACCAAATTTTTATTTCATTATGTCCCATACATATTTTCTATTTCTGTTGAAAATGGATCTTGACGAGTATTTTAATTATCTTATTGATAGATCGTCAGTTTTGCACATTTATGAATTTATCCTCTCTTCCAATAAATTCGATAGAGATTATGATATAGAAATATATTTCTTGTATGTGGTGTGGTCATATCTTCCATATTGGTGAAGTTTAAATTGCAAAGTTAAAGAAGAAAGAAACATTGAAATGTTTATTGAAAATAATGAAAATACTAAGCTAAAACTTCTTTATGAAAATTGTTTTTCATGTTAGGGTCCTTCTTATTCATATTTCACTTGGATGAAAATTAATTTAATTTTATTCCGCATGGAGGAATGATGGCCTTTTTTTGTGGAAGAAGATAAATGGGGAGGATGTAGCTCAGGAACAATGTAATTTGAATGTTTTATTTGAATAATTTTCTAATCAAGATCCTTTCCTTTGAGTAGATGTTGTTTATTAAATTATGCAATGGAATCAATATCACCTTGTGGATTTATTCATTTTGAGCGTGAAGAATTTTAATCTCTTGCCTAAAATGGAATGTTAAGGATAATCTGTATAGAACTGATAGGAGACCTCCAACTGTCTGTTTCCTACTGGAAGGAACTGCTGCAAGGTGTGTTGGGCTCACAAACTATTACCAATTCTCCTCTCTTTCTCATTAAGGTTAATTAATTCATGCTAGTCAAATTTCTTTGACGAATTCAATTCGTATTTGCCCGCATTTTTTAATTTTGTGTGGTGGCATAGACTGTTATTTATTCCAGTCGAAATAATGTTTTCTGAAATTAATGCTCCAGAAAGGGCCTTTCACCAAGAGCCTTCATCATAGACCCCAAATCCTTTATTTTATATTCATCCTTTAGCCTTGATGTGGATTTTGGGTGGGGAAGACCAACCTAAGGAGGGAGGGCCTACAAAAGGTGGAGTGGGAGTAGTGTTGGGCCTGATCAATTTCTTCATCCACTTCTTTATTCATCTTGGGAATACAAGAGGCATGGAGGGAGTAGTAAGCCTTTAAAAATACATTCCAAAGCCCTTGAAATTCAACAAAAATCACCAGAGAGAAGATGGCACTTTAGCACAGGAAAGCACCTTACAAGCATTTTAAGAAAAATTGCATTTTTTATTCAGCTAAATGTGAATCCCTTGCTTTGAAGTTTGAAATAGGGCTTTCAGCGGTGAGAAATTGGGAAATGGAGAAGGAATTTTTTCACTTGTTTCACTTTCCAATGACACCCATCCATCTTCGTGCCCTTTTATCACTTATGAATAAGGAATACCATGGACCAACTGTACAGAGAAAAAAAAAAAGATTTCGATCTAAATTCATTTTTTAAGCTAAAAACTCTGATGGATTTCTTTAGCAAGTTTTTAAGAGATCATGCATTTATGATGAGGTTGGGCAATGATTGTGGTGGCCCGATGGGCATGAGACCGGAAACCGTAACCTTCTATCTTGGTGGAGGATGAGAAAAAACAGATGTACGGATGCATGTGCCTAGATTTCATTGTGTCCCTTTTCATTCATCGTGAGCCCATGTGACATAAACTTGCCAGCTGATTAGGCTCATGCAAATATCTGGTAGGGACATTGCCACATGTGGCTTGTTTATTTATAAATATGAAAATAACAATGGATTATTCTTGAATTAGAAAATTCCAGTTCTTTTCTGTTCAAAATTATCCTTGAGGAAGCGACGTTGAAAACTATGACAAGTTCTTAGATGTGTGTTTCTTAAGATATGTGTTGTTGGATAAAAGTATTAATGGGTAACAAGATTTAGATATGATAAAACATCAGTTAAATACAATATTGACGTGGATGAGAGTAACAAAACTCATTTCCTTTTATTTTTATCCATGACGTTTTTAAATTTCTATCAAAATTAAGAGGTCTTAACTTATTCTAAGATGATGATGAGTAATTTTGATAATAATAAAATGACAATGATGATAATAATAACAATAATACCAATCACTCGATAAAATCCTTTTAAAATGTTGATACAAATGTGGAAGGAATTTATATTAAAGATTTATATTGGATATTTATACTTGGAATTTATATGAGAGGTACTAGAGAAGTTTAAATGGATTGAAAATCTATAGTTGGAATTTAGATAATACTGAAATGTATAAAAAAAGAGTAATCACAAACATGTATTATAATTAAATAATAAGAAAATCAAAATAAATATAGTGGTATTATTTAATAGTAATAGATATAATGGTTAATAAGTAATGATGCAATGATGATGTTGCATCCTTAAAAACATAGTAAATGATAAAGTGATATTTAAGAGAAGTATATAGTGATATAGTGTGACACAAGATGATAAATATGCTAACATTATGTTATCTTAGGATTCGTACTTGTGCAAATCATAACACAAGTCCCCCAAATTTGCGTAAATATGGAAAATCCTATCACTGTCACCTTAGTAATAAATTTCCTTTTTTTAGTGATGGAGGAGGCCCACCACACGGGAGGATTCCACGATGAAATCAAGGGATCAAAGTATCACTTAAAGTAATCAAGACTACTACCCCCTCTCTTGATAACCTAAATATTAGTGTAGGTCAAGGTAGTAGAAGAAAATTGAAGATGTTTGAGTACCTGCCCAGAACAAGAACACTTTATAGCATATATGCAATTATTTCAAAGCTCAAAAATTAAAACAATATCCCTTGAAGACACTATACAATAAAAAATGCAATGGTTGGTACACATTTGCACTAGTACACTAGTCTTATAACATAAATATAAATTTGTAACAATATAAATAAAGAGAGCTTAGAATTTCAACAATTGACTAAGAAAATTAAGCATGCATCACATAGAAAATTATCCAATTTCTTGAGAGAAATTATGAGCAAGTTAAACCACCTTTACAAGGGTGTATGCAACAAATAAAAGTGTATTAATATGAAGGTATCAAGATTTTGCAACAACAACAATTTTAGTAGTGATTTAGTGAGTGTTAGTGTTAGCAAAGTTAGTAGAGAGCTTGAGAGAATTGAAAGAGAGTATTTGTTGATCAATTTCACCACAATAGATTTCTAAAATCAGTTCCTTTGAGGGATATGGAGTATTTATAATAGAAAATAGAATTCTTGAAGATTGAACTAACAAATACTAATATGTGGGGCTTAAACTCTAATGTGCTAGCCTTAGGGTTTAAGCATTAAAGAGGAGGATTTCCAGAGTGCAAGAATTTTTCAGCTCTAGGAACCTTTTTTCCCTTATTAATGATTTAACTAGGTCATTAAATAAAGTGTCTATGGATAAAATCCTAAAGTTCTAGCACTTTATTGATTTAGTTTGCTAACCCGAGCAAGGAGATTTCACCAATTTTGAACAAGAATAACCTTGTGAGAGGAGGAAGAACTTATGCTCCTCTCTTAGGCTTTCATTGATAAGTACATCTAGCATGAAAAAGAGAAATTACCATGAAGAATTGATAGAAAAAAGATAAAATTGCATAAATTTCACTTACTTCACCAAGATAGCATGAGATAAAACCCTAATTGTAGAAATTCCATGAAAGAATTAGCAAAATCATCAAGAAATTCGTCCTCCAAGCAAGTCACATATGTAGAAGAGCTAGATAGCCTAAGATGGGGAAAACATTTTAGACTTGTTCTCACAAATGGTGAGTGATGATGATGATAAAATTAAATTAGAAGGTCCTCTATTTATATGAGGCCTTCTAAGCCAATTTATCCACATAAAATTGTCAAAAACAAATTAGAAGAGGGTCAACCCCCTTTATTTGTATTTGCAATATGAAAAAATGAAAAATACATAAAGTAAAACCCTATAAAGAGTGACGTCATTCCCTAGAAGGGTGACATAGAGATGAAAAGTGACATGTCAAGCCTCAAGAGGAGATTGTTGGGCCTCCAAAGGCCATGTGTCATGCTCTCAAGTGAAAATGTGCCATGCCACATGTCTCCTCCTATCAAACCACCTCCAAAATCACATCATCCATCAAACCCTATCCTCCAAGGTGATGTCCTAGGTGTCCAAAGGCCATGTCCAAGTATAAAAGGTGACATCATGTGCAGTCCATCATCCTCCATTGAGAAAGTTCCTGCAAAGAAGAACAAGTATGCCCTCCAAGTGTCCACTAGTCATATGAATCATGCCAAGTAAGCCACATTTAATAAAATAACCACCCAAACAAGTGCATCGAATCCCTTCTTTTCAAATTAAAAAAATTATCAAAGACCTTATAAACTTTGCCAAATTTAGGTATGGGAGGTGTTGAAACATATATTTTTTTTAAACCTTAAACTAAAATAATTTTTATTTTTTGTTTAAATAAAAAGCACAAAAAAGCACTTGGACAATCATCATCGAATGAAGTCTTCTGATCAATCCAACGATTTAAATGTCTTAAGAGATTATGGAGCCACCTTTTTAATTAATGAATCAATTTACAGAAAGGATTGCTTTCAATATTTTGGGAGTCGGGGTTTCGCGAAGTACGAAGGTTCAATATTGAGCATCTTCGAAGTTCCGATACCCGAACTCACGAAAGTATTAAATGTTAAGCCAGGTTCATTAACAAATAAGAAAGATTAATGATAAGTAAACTCCGTCGCAACTTTGCGATTCAAGAGCTCTTACATATAGATGATTTTGAAGTCTCGATACCCAAAACCCCGACATGTTAAAACTAATTACGATTAATTGAGTTAAATATGATTATAGTTAATTAAAACCTATCGCGACTTCACATTTTGTAAGTCTTATTTTAAACTTCTTTAAAGATCCCCGAGGCCCGAAACACCGAAACTTGATTAAATGATAGGTATGATTAATTAATGTACTAATGAGGATTATACTCTAATTAATTTATTTCTTAATAATAGCTCGGATACATTCAAATTTTGTGTTTTTCCCAAGGTATCGACCATAAATGACATTAATATGTGATTTAGGGAAATGATTCCAAATAAGATCATATTTTAACGTCCAAATAGTTTTTATTAAAGGAATTAAACACATTGTCAGTGAAGGTATACGCATGGTTTATGCATTTAAGGCAAAGAAGATTTTTAGTTCTGAATCGCTTTCTTGTTTTCTTAGAGATGGCTCAGCGAAATAACTAATTTTCTACATTCTCATTCTCTGTAATAGGTAACAGATCTCTGAATTTGATATCATGGCTCCACAGAAAGTGCCTAAAGCAGCTGGTGAAAGTTATGTCTAGAACACAAATGTTATTTCTGATACTTCGCCCAAAAGTACAAACATAGTTAAAACCTGGACGCATGTGTTCAACACCATACAATATGAAGAGGTAAACTACCCTGATGATTTAAGTGACAATGAAAAGGATAACGTATCTACCAAATATAAGATTATCGCTCAAGTAGAGCTGCAAAATATAGAAACCAGGCCGAGGCTTTTACCTTACACCAACATGATTGGATGGGTTCTAGATCATGTAGATATCCCAACTAGAATGATATTCAACTCTCAGAAGGTAGTTGTTGGGTCATTTCGACCGGAACACATACATGTTATGTTTAAATTGTCTGCAACATCAAACTTTGTTTATAACACCAATTTTCTAGTGAATTTTAATAATAAGGAGTGTGATCAATATGGAAAGAGTCTTTCCGACCTGATCAAAGACTGGTGTTCATGCCCCGAAAAGTTTAGATCCGAATCTCACGACGTATATTCAATCTCATCACTTGAACCAAAGTTCATGTATATAGCCATGATGATGTGCATAATTTATGGAAAAGGGAACATGACCCATTTCTTTCTACCATGGGTTCCCATTATACACTCAGTGGCGAAAGGATTTTCTTTTGACTGGGCAAAGATATTGTCGGATAATCCGGCTAGCGAAATCTCAAAATACCAAACAAAGAAAACCAAAGGGAAACCAACTTCATTATTTATGTCAACTTATATTATGGATGCTATATGTTTCATGACGTCTTTCCCACTAATGAGATGGATTTGGACTCCAGACAGTGCAGAACCAATTCATGATTATCATTCAAAGATCTGGGAAGACAAGGCAAAAGATTTCTTTTATGAAATCTGTAATTGGGTAGTGGTGTCGATGCATACGGTTATATTTGGTCATGCACCTCCTATAATTTCAGACAACATTATGGTTAACCTAGGTAAAGTGGCAGACTGGTACATAGAGGAACACTTCTCTTATATCAAAGTTTTCGGTTGTTTAGTTCTCTCGTACGCATTACCGTAATTTTTACCAGACCGAATGATATGCTGTGAGGTTGGATGACAAGTTGTACTCGACGAGATTAGTAAAGAGCTCAAAGCCATGAAGAAAAAGGTATGGCCATATTTTCCTGTATAGATCGGTGCATTTTCTTTGTCAGATTTCGGTCATTCCATAGTGGAGGTTGCAGCCTTAGAAGAGATAAAGTTGGTTAGCATTGAATTCAAGAAGAACGACCCACAAAAGGTTGTGGGAAACCATATGGTCAGTTGCAATATTAAAAGGTATGAGCATGAAGAGTCCCCTCAGGATGAAATGTTCTGAGGGGAAAGATCTTACCAAGAAGTCTTAAGCCATGTTCAAGCTCTACCACCTGGTGAAATGGTTTAGTTTTACAATTTCCAAAAACACTGAAGAAGTGGCCTCCCTAAAGTATTACAGCGAGAAAACCCAAAGTCTCGAGCTACACAACAAACAAAGACCTAGAACCCAAAAGTTGGGAGCTCTAGCAAACAAGAAGCCCCAGAAAACCTAGATAGTTCTGATCTCTTGACTCAGAAAAAGGATATCCCAGCAACAGAGGTATCTGATGACTAGTCCAAAGATCAATCAGAAACATTAAAAAAGAAAGGAGAAGATACGCCATTTTCTTCACCTAATAAATCAACTATAAATGGAGTGGGAAAATAGTTATCCACAGAGATCGACAACCCCATTGAGGCTATTATGTCATTAAATTTCACCAGAGGAAACCCTAATGCAGAGGTAATATTCACAGGGGATCTCACGCCTATCCCTATTGAAGAAATATCCCCTACCTATTTCTTTTTCAGTAAAAAAAGAAAAGTTGTGGTAAAGAAAGAAATGCACCAGAAAGAAGGTGCAATGGTAAAAAAGCACAGAGTATTATTAGATGGACAAAATTTGGAAGATGAAGAATTTGCTACAGAGGTAGTAGGCTCTTTGGGAGATTTTGTAACAACCAACTTATTCTCAGTTGATAATCTAAAAGAAAGGATGAAGCAGATAAATCGGATGATAATTCAATTGCGAGATAAAATAAGGAATACATAGAAGAATATCAGAGATGAGGTCAATAAAGGACTTAAAAAGGCTAGAGCTGTTGATAGAAAAGAAATCCAACTACTCAAGTCCAGTCTTGTCCAGCAAGATGAGTTGGTTAAACAATTACAAAACAAGGTAAGTTCCACTGAAAAAATGGTTATGGATATAGCAGGTGTTAGCGATAAAAAATGCACTGCCATTTTTGAAAGAATAATGCCTAATATTGTAGGGAACATTTGAATAGCTTCCCTTGATCCAAATGAATATTTGAAAGAACCATTGGAAAGATTAGGATTTGTAGATGTTGATCAACTATTTAGGCATGAAAAATGGACTCTCCATGACTGGAAAATTTGATTTTAAAAAGAAAATTTGCGCTTTCACCAGCTAACCCGTCTTGAATTTTTCTAGTTAGCTGGTGAAAGATCCACCTTTCACCAGCTAAGGAGTGGATTTTCAGGTAAATTAGCTGGTGAAAGCCTGTCATGGCCAGAATAACCGAATTTTTTCCTAGATCGGGATTTTTTGAGTTTGAATGGTTTGAAACCACTTCAAATGGATAGGTGTTGAATTATCAAGTCTAATTCAAAGGCTAGTTTTGAGGGATAAGGTCAAAAAGAGGTTTTTCAACTACATTTGGCATCTTTTTCAAAGACAGAATATCAGGGTTTTTGTATACTTCAACAAATTCGAATTTTATTTTTGGAGGACCAAATCAAACAGCCTTGGGAGGCTAAAACTACACTTCATCAACAATCTACTACTCTTATATATGGATTGACCTCATCTTGAGGATCTCTTCCTAGTTTTTTGTAAATATAGTTTACTTTTTGTTTTTAGAATATTAGATCCATTGTTTTAGGATCTGAGAACTGTGATGTAAAGCTATAAAGCTACAGACTTAAGACAGACATAGGGTTCAATTCTGGATACATTTTTGGCTATGTACTTTGACACTATCTTGCTATATGAATCTCAGTTTTCTTTGGTCATTATATATCATTCTGTCCACATTTTCCATTACTCTATATTTAATTCTATTCAGTTCAGTTGTTTAGAACTTTCATCTTCTGATATAGCTCATGGATATAAATTAGATCTTCTTTATATTCTTGTATAACCCTACAGATTTGTACTTGGTTATCTTGAATGTTTTTCTTCATACCTTGATTATTTACTACAACTGATATCTAGTTTCTCGAAGCACTGGTTTATTTAGAGGCATGACATGTTGTCTTTTTTCTAAGACTTCTCAGTTATCCCATTGTTCCAAACACTTGATTATTAGTGATTTCTTAAGTTACCAAGCATCCTTAGCCTACAACCCTAAGGATTTTCTTGGAGTGACAACAAATTGGCGCCGTTTCCGGGGAGAGGAGATTGAAGCTCAGCTTCCCTGGGAGACGACATAGATCTGATCTTTGATGATAGACAAAGGTTGGACACATTATTTGGTTGTAATCATCTATATGGCGACTCCATGAAAGACGAATTCAGTGGCGACTCCACTGGTATGAAATGAACAAGATCTTATCTAAGAGGTACGCGTTCTGTGATTTTTCAAAGATTGTCGGTTTCCCTAATCCAGTGCCTAGTAGAGATGAATGGGAAAATAGCCTTCCCATATTTCAAGGAGAAGAATGGGAAGTGCCAGCTGAACATTTGATGGACTTTCATGATTACATGCATCGGTTGCAAGTTCTACACGAGGATTTTCAGATCCAACTCTTCTGTTTCTCATTAGAGGGAATTTCTCGTGATTGGTACCAGTCTCTGCCTTATGCTAGTATAAACTCTTTAGAAGACTTTCATGCTTCTTTTCATGTGTTTTGTAAAGACCATTTTCCAAATGATCTTCTCTATCCTGAATGCTTTCATGAATTTCATTTATTGACTAAATACTCAGATGTTAATGAAGAGTATGTTGTTACCGAGAATACTCTTCGTTATCAAGAGATTGATGATTCACATTATGAAAACCATTGTGATGATTCAAACATTGTATTAAATGAATCTTTTAAATATGATTGTGATGATGATTCGATTTTCCATTTTGAAAATTTGAAAAATGATGAGAAAAGTGACATATCAGTAGGAAATAATTTCAGATCTACAGCAAATACTAAGGGAAGCCTTGAGTTTTTAGATTTGCAGAAAAAAGTGGTTTGTAGCAGATATGAAGAGGAAGGTGAAGAAGAGAAGAAATAATTAGATCAGCAGTACATCATGCATGTATCTTTGATCGAGGTTGAGCAGTTTACAGTTGACATGGAGATCGGTGAAAGACATCGACAACAGCATGTCGATCTTCAGTTGGAACAACTGCTTAAAGAGGTATTCCTTGATGTTTTTAATGACCCTATTGCCGATTATTTGGAATTTATGAACAACATAAATGTCAAAATATTTCCTTCAGAAGAAGGATAGTTCTGTCATCCTTTTAAAATGCATTTCTGCATTCTAGGCATTCCATTACTTTTCGGGTCTAGATCAAGGAGGTTATCAATAAATCATTCCCTGACATGGCTTCATTGGAAGCATGACTTCACTTGACAAGAGGCAGGAACACTGGTTAGAAGTAGGAGTAGATAGAGAATGATTTCGTCATCAAGCATGGTTGAAGATTCTTTTCAGTTTGTCAGTTTGTAGCAATTATTTGTTTCCAGTAATGTATGTTCCGAGTTTTGAATAAAGACTACAGAGGTCTGGTGACAACATTTGAGACTCCATAACCCAATGGACTAGACACTGGAAGACTGTGAATGTTTGCAGGTTACAGGGTTTTTCAGAATTGCATTTATGAGGTCAAAAATGTCAGCAAGGCAAAAGGTTTCTGTGTGCTTTTACAAATTCGAGTTTTAAGGCTAAGCTCGAGTTCCACATTGCTACACCTTCATGTGCCCTGCATAGTTACAGAACGTACATAGGTTAGTTATATAATCAAATCAAAGTTTAGTGTCAATTATCAAATCTTACGAAGATACGATTGCCACAACATATCAATTTAATTATCAAAACTGTGGATCTAGTGAAGAAATGCTACAACCCAGTTTGTCATATCTCAGAAGCTGCAAGAAGACTAGTGAAGATTCTCTGCATTTTGGTGGGCACCATATCTCTGTATTTTGAGCAAATAACCAGTCATTACAGTGATCTCATGCCAGCAAAATCGTGATAAACGCCTGGAGAAATTCATGGGTATCATATCCCTATAATTCAAGCAATAACCATCCATCCAAAGAACAAGCGCAAAACTCTATACTTTATTCATCTCATTGTAATAGGTATCAATGGAAAGGGAAAATGGATTGAAAAGGCTACCCGGAATGTAACTGCAGAAGAGCTTAGTGGCTGTGATTTTTGGTGTGTGATTTTAAGGCCTGGCCTGTGTTGGGGTGTATACAATGAAATTGGAGTAAGAGTAAAAGAAACCATTGTTGAAGAATCCCATCTCACTGGAAACCAATAAACATATAAAGCAATACCTAGAGGAAGGGCCAACTATCTTCAGCAAGAATTCAATGAGTTCTTTGAGGCATTCTGTGATTTTTGTGTTTTTAGTCATAGCATTTTTTTGGCACTTCTCTAGTAGAGGATCCCTATAGATTCTTTACATGAACGATAGATGGGCACAGTATGCAGGACCGGGTGGATGGAATGATCCTGACATGTTGGAAGTAGGAAATGACAACTTAAGTAGAGACGAATATTGGTTACATTTCATCTTATGGGCTCTGATGAAGGCACCATTGTTGATAGGGTGTGACGCGAGGAATATGAGCCCAGGAACCATGACGATCCTGAGCAATCCAAAGGTGATTGTTGTTAATCAAGATCCATTGGGAATACAAGGCAAAAGAGTCTACAACAAAGACGGTCTAGAGGTGTGGGCAGGACCTTTATCCAATAATCGCATGACGCTAATCCTATTGAACAGAAACTTGACGAGAGCTGCAATCACAACCAACTGGGAAGATATTGGCCTGGATTCTTCTAATGAAATCCAAGTTAGAAACGTATGGAAGGGTAAAGATCTGATGTACCCACGCAAAGCCAACCTAGTATCATCAGTGAATCCCCATGCATGCAAAATGTATAAGAGCTGGCAAATAATGGAGTGTATATCCCATATTTTCAGGCACATAATCAGTGGTAATTAAAATGGCTGGAGACACCTGTCAGTTACTAGAAATACAATGTCATTCAAAGCTTGCTGCTCATCATATTCAACGCCCAAATAAATATGGCAAAGGCGACGGGTCAGATGATAATGGAGAAGTTGCAGCAACTTTAGACTCATGAACATGATTAGAATCTCTGTTACTGTGGTTACGGGCAGATCCTAAGATGGAGTACTTGGCAGATATACAAATACACCAACCTATGCAGATGTGGATAAGTCAATTGGAAAAGGAAAAAGATGTTGTTGCACAACTAAAAGCAATTGCAACATTGTGTATTTTTCCGCGATTGTCATTTTAAATTGTTAATGCTTTGAAAAACTGCCTTATTGATCCAAAAATGTTCTGGAGAGTGAGGACTGAATCAACATTTCTTTAGAAAAAACAACTACAGAGGAAACTGAGTCTTAGAAAATACCTCTTCATTGCTTCACCTAGGAGGCACATTTATTGGTATTATGTCAGATGCAAATATAATTTTCAAAAAGCTATGCAAAGCTGAGGGTCAACAACCAGGTCATGTGTCATTTGTAGATTTGGAATCTATGTTGAATCTTCAGAAGAAACTCTGTGAAGAACAAGGGTTATCTGAATTACGAATACCCGATATCCTCTTGGAAAAATTCCCGAGGTGTAAAACAAGTGGGGTGATGAAAGATGCAATATCTACTTTCTGTCAAACTTCACCAAGAAAAGATGTTCATAATTCCCAGTCCAACAATGACACTGTACTTAACAGCAAAGTGTTAGTCCATGTTGTATATGAAGGGGAGACAACTCTTGTTGTTTCAATGGTTGAAGGTGAAAACTGTGGTCAAACTACCAAGGACAAATTTGTAGAGGTTGCAACTGTTGAAGAGAAAAAAGAAGCAGATAGAGTATCTATGCAATTATGCACTGATCACATAAACTTAATGCAACTTGGAGGAGTTGAGCCAATAGAGCAATTAGCAGATAATATAGTAACCATTAGTGCCTGCAAAGGTGGCTCAACATTTCCCACCACAAATGATTCAACATCAATGTTGGTTAATGATTGTAGTCAGAATCCTTCTATTTCATTGCCTAATAAAGAAATCGATGGTTCAGATACATCAGTGGGAAGTGAAATATCTCATTTTGTTGCAAATTTAGAGGACATGGCCAAGCCTAGTTCCTTGGATAAAACATTGAATTTTGTGGACTTGCGTCTGATGGTCATCATATTGTGAAATTTCCAACTGGAAAAAGTATGGAAGAGGAAAGTGAAATGGTTGTGCATTTTGGTAATGTTTCAAATGGAAAAAACTCAGATAAATCACATGCAGAAAGAGGAGGTGATAAGCATGGAGAAGAGAGTGACACTGTAGAGGAAAGAGTTATGTATGGAAGTCTAGCTGAAATAAGCTACGGGAGATTAAGCACAAGAATCTGAGTTAATGTTTGATCATTTGCAAACAGAGACGAAAATCGTGGGAGCCAAAGCTTCATCAATCCTCAGAGTCTGTTTGGAGGAAGATGTTGGTGCCTTAAAAGAACAAAGTGAAAGTCATTTATCTCAAATTGAGTCTCAAAAGACTGACATCCACAAGCTTCAGGACCATTTGCGGAGACAATTCCAGGGAATTGTAGGTCAGCTTGAAGTAACAGAGGAAGGAATGTGTATTGAAGTAGAAACTCAAGTTCATGAATCGGATATTTCTACAGAATGTCAATTTGTAAATGAGAAAAACCAGTACCTTTAAAAGCAATGAAGCAGAGAGTTCTAGATCAACAGGTTTATCATCAGTTGTTGAAAGTTTGCCAACACCAATAGTCTTGGGTGCAGTAATTCAGTCTACACAACAGTTATTGACTCAACAGGCTGGAGCTTCACTTGACCAACTTACCACATAGATGGAAGGTGAGGCAAGAGTAACTGGGGCATGGCACTTGATGATGTTGAGTAGGAAATGTCTTGTGTCACTACACCCACCATAATAATTCTAGTCAGATTGATAGTAAATTGGCTATTGATTTTGACAATCTCACATTGGATAGTCTTTATGAAGATGCAATGGTTAGGAAAACTGCATACAGTGGACAAGGAGGCTATGAAAATAATTAAGAAAAAGAGGATGTTCAATCTCAATCAGTTTTCTTTTTCCACTGAGGACAACAAGGATGCTGAAAATACGATGACAGTCATGAAATCTGCCAACAAAAAACTTTGGAAAATAGCCAGATGATAAATTGTAAAGGCTAAATGACTCCATGCCCAAAACTAAAAGCACAGGGTCTACCAGGTTCTTGGAGACCTCGCAGGGAGGTCTCCATCCAAGTTGGAGCCAAATGTTAGCAATAAAAAATGCATTGGCATTTTTGAAAGAATAATGCCTAATCTTGTAGGGAACATTTGACTAGATTCCCGTGCTCCAAATGCAGATTTGAAAGCACCATTGGAAAGCTTAGGATTTGTCGATGTCGATTGACTATTTAAGAATGCAAAAAAGACTTTCCATGACTAAGAAATTTGATTTTAAAAAGCAAATTTGTTCTTTCACCAGCTAACCCGTCTTGAATTTTGCTAGTTAGCTGGAGAAAGCTCCACCTTTCACCAGCTAAGGAGCAAATTTTTGGGTAAATTAGCTGGTGAAAGCCTGTCACGGCCAGAATAACCGAATTTTTTCCCAGATCGGGATTTTTTTAGTTTGAATGGTTTGAAACCACTTCAAATGGATAGGTTTTGAATTATCAAGTCTAATTCAAAGGCTAGTTTTGAGGGATAAGGTCAAAAAGAGGTTTTTCAACTACATTTGGCATCTTTTTCAAAGGCAGAATATCAGGGTTTTTGTATACTTCACCAAATTCGAATTTTATTTTTGGAGGACCAAATCAAATAGCCTTGGGAGGCTAAAACTGCACTTCATCAACAATCTACTACTCTTAGATATGGATTGACCTCATATTGAGGATCTCTTCCTAGTTTTTTGTAAATATAGTTTACTTTCTGTTTTTAGAATATCAGATCCATTATTTTAGGATCTAAGAACTGTGATGTAAAGCTATAAATCTACAGACTTAAGACATACAGAGGGTTCAATTCTAGATACATTTTTGGCTATGTACTTTGACACTATCTTGCTATATGAATCTCAGTTTTCTTTGGTAATTATATATCAGTCTGTCCACATTTTCCATTACTCTATATTTAATTCTATTCAGTTTAGTTGTTCAGAAATGTCATCTTCTGATATAGCTCATGGATATGAATTAGATATTTTTTATATTCTTGTATAACCCTACAGATCTATACTTGGTTATCTTGAATGTTTTTCTTCATACCTTTATTATTTACTGCAACTGATGTCTAGTTTCTCGAAGCACTGGTTTATTTAGAGGCATGACATGTTGTCTTTTTTCTAAGCCTTCTTAGTTATCCCATTGTTCCAAACACTTGATTATTAGTGATTTCTTAAGTTACCAAGCATCCTTAGCCTACAACCCTAAGGCGTTTCTTGGAGTGATAACAACAGGGTTCCAAGATCAAGCATCAAAGGTGATGAAGAAGATGGAAATAACACAACAAAGCCTTTTGGCTAAGGTAGAGATCATCCAAAATCATTTTCAGGAAGTAAATCAATTATTAGATAATATTAGTTTCAAAGAAAGAGAGGCTACTGCAGCCCGAACCTCCTTTCAAAAAGTGGTCGTGTCACCGGCTAGAGAATAAGTTCCTGTAACTCCCAGATTGACTGGTGTAGAACAAATCAGAGGCAATATAATATTGGAGGCATGGGAGGCCAATATAGTCGAGAGTAAAAGAATGGCCAAAGAAATAAAAGAGGATTGTGAACAGGTTTTTGATTTGCTAAATGAAGAAACACTAGGCATTGGAAAGGATTATTGTTCTAAGATACTAGGACAAATCAACATTGTTAAACATCAACTTGACATCAAAGAGACCTTAAAGGAAGCTCATATTGAAATCTCACAGCTAAAGCAGGTTGACCTCGCTCAAATAGATAGATGGTTGGGAAGGCCAAATTTACAGTTATAGTCAATGGCTTCTGAAGATAAAAGGATAGAAGACAGGTTGCCATAATTACAGAGGAAGTTGTATCTTTTTTAGGAAAAAGATGTAACAAAACCTTCAAGCCTATTGGTACAATTCCTAGGCAGATGCGTCAAATGTCTCGAGCAAGGTCAAGGAAATACTTCAAAGAATCAATGAAGTAACATATGTATACCTATTCTACTGGTATGAGAAAGAAATAGAAAAGAACCAAGTCTAACGGTTCAAGTTTTCATTTTGCAACCATTATTAGCTAGGAATAACGATAATTCCAACTGCATAGGTTTGAGAAACTCTTGTATAAATATATTTTCAAAAGACTAAAAGGAGGCTTGTTTTTTGCCGATTGTAATAGAGAAATATCTCCTTTTTCAAGAATTAATACAAGTACAGACCAGAGACTCCATACTTCGTCACTCCTTAGTTATGTGTTCTTATGTTCTTTTATTTTCTAGCATCTTTATTCATATGTCTTTGATGAATGCCTAATCACAACTTATTACAACATCTACTGCGGTTATATGTTTCATTTAGTTATCTGATTGCTTACATATTTTCCTCTGTGTTTGCTATTACAAAATATAAGACCCGAGAGTTAGTTACATTGCTACATTTTATGCTTCATTAAAAGTTTCTCATCTATTTTCTTCTTTTGTAGCAGAGTGAGATTCTTATGTGAACGCCTTGCTTTGTTTAACAACTTTATGTTTTTCTCCCATCACATTCATCATTTTCAAATTTAACTCAGATACAAAAGACGAACTATGAGTTGTTTTACCATTAATTCAATCTTAGGAACTTTTCTCATATAATTGGAAGTAGAAAAGAAAATTAAAAAAAAAAGCAACAGATCCATTGATTATTTCTTTCCTCCATGACTGTACCTGTTACAAGGAAGCCCAATATTGAGTCTGGTATCACTGATTAGACCAAATTTTCTTTAAACTTGTTTAATACCATCCTAGAGAATGCTAATACCCAGGTGGAGCTTGAACGCTCATGGGCAGTGATCGAATAGGACATAAGTGTCCAAGAAATTTGGGAAGCTAGGCAAAGACAACTTCGAAATCTACCATAGATTCATTTTCTTAAGAGTATTGATTTTCTTTTCATTTTAAATGCTCTTTTAATCCTGGATGCCTTGACATTGTACTTTGAATCCTTAAGTATAAACTCAGGAACAACAGGAGGGGTGTCATGATGTCCTATTGGGTAGGCCAATCCCCAAGTTAAGGAATGTTTCCCAAGAATACCCTATCTAGATCATGTAATGAGTATGAGGTGGATCAGGGAAAGAATCTTTGGAATGGAGTTCTTGACATATCAAGGGTTCATATTGTCTCATTTATGGAGGGTGAGCTATAACTTTAAGTTCCCTTTGTTTGTAATGCAACCCTTTTCCAAACCCTTTATTTTCCTTTTTATTAAGTCCAAATATTGAGTTCTGTGTGAAATGGAAATAATAGAGAACCACAATGGCACTTGAATTTGGAACACATTGGGTTCTATGTGCATTGGAAATAAAAGAACACCACAGTACACTCCCCCTTCAAGCAAGAAACTTTTTTCATTTCTTTACTTAAAAGTCCTTTATTCCTTTAGAGAAGTGTTTCATGGCTCTAAATAATTTAGGGAGATAATTTATGTATGATGTTAGCTACAACACCTATGGTATTTCATCCCCTTCTTCCCATGAAATGAGGTACAAACCCTTCTTGGGGTCAATGAACATGAAAACCCAAAAGGTGAGGACACATATGGGAAGAGGTGTGGAGAGTCATAAGTATGAGTGGGGAACGATGCAATGAACCTTCAAGGAAACCCCGGAGTGGAAATCATTTTCCTGAGGGTGACCAACTTACTAGTATACCATTATAACCACCAAGGTGAAATTAGGAAAAATATATAATTTCGAAGAAAACGTTCCATAATCAAGAAAGGAATCTTTTCAACATGATAAAATGATTCAAATATTAAAGTGACACTTACCATGAGACTGTATTTGTTACCTCATGAAGAAAGACCTACTATCTTATAGGGCCCAAACCGGTGCAATGGACATTATTATGTGACGATAAGTGGTGATGGAATCATGAAAATAAGGGGTTCTATCTACTTAATGTGGGTTCTTATTGTCAATTTGACTATCGAAACTCCATGTCTAGTACTTGCGAGCATCGAGACATCATCTCCTTATCTACCCCTAGGAATGGGGGGGTAACATTTGGCTCCAACATGGGGACAAGTGCTCACCATAGAGAGCATGATAAACTCAAATTCTTTAGTTTTCCAAGACCTGCAATCCTACAGCCACTTTGACCAACAAAAACATTTAGAAGTATTTTCCGGTGGGTGTTATTCACCTACTGTCAGTGATAATCCAAAACCATACTGAAAGAAAATTTTCCTTAACTATGACATGATAAAGAAAAATTTTCAATGCTAAATTGCATATATCAAAATGAGAATGCAACATGTATATATGATAATGTAAGAAGTTAAGTCTCATCAGGGAAGTAGGGTTGGAGAAGGTTTATGTTAATGGATAACATTAGATTATTCCCTTCAAGTGTTGCCAATTTATATGAATCGAGACCATCTATTATCATGATCTTGCAAGTTCCATTCCACAATCTATCAAACGTCTTGTGCATTCCTGGTTTCTCTCTTATCGTATCCCATAAGAGTACCTGATCACCTTCCTTAGAAAACCTTTCTCTTGATTTCTGATCAAATGTTCCTTTAATATTCTCTTGGTTGTGTGTCATTTGATCCAAAGTAGTCCTCTTGGATTCATCTAGTTCCACCAATTGGTCAATTCTCCCTTGTAAATCTTCAATATCAGTCATGTATTGTTGTGCAAAATGGAGGGAGATAATTTGGAGGTTAATGGGGATCTTAGATTCAAATCCATATACTAACTAAAATAGGGTCTTTCCTATGGAAGTCTTCATTGTGATATAGTCTTCCCATAGAGCATACTTAATATTACTATCCCAGGCCTTCTTGTTTTCTCCCACAATCTTCTTAACACTATTCATGAGGTTCTTATTACTTGATTTTTCCAATCAACTTCCATGGGGATAGTAATCAGAATAGTAAAAAAATATTATCTCGTGCTTGAAGAAAAAATCTACCAAATCAAGGGATACAAATGCTTTAGAATTGTAGGTAGTGATTTTGGTAGGGGCAAAAAACCTTGTTATGATCCTATCATCGAGAAAAATCATGATGACTTCCTTAATTTCCTTTTTCATTGGGATTTCCCCTACCCACCGAGTGAAATAGTCTATAGTAGTCAAAAACCAACAATATCCATTTTTGTGTCCTTGATTTAACCTATGAGTTCTAAACCCCACTATTAAAAAGGAGCTTCAACAATGATTGGTTTCAAAGGTAACACCGAGAGTCATTATTTTCCTATGAAGAACTGACAAGGTTGGCAAGACATGACATAACGATGGGTGTTAGTGAACAAAGTAGGAAAATGATATCCTACCTTTAGAATCTTATGGGCGATGGCACGAGCAACAAAATGACCACCACAATATCCTGAATGGAGTTCCTTAATTAATTTGTCGGCTTCATCTTTGTTTATGCATATAAGTATGATTCCATTAGGATTATTCCAACCTATACCATCTTGGTTGAAACAATACTTCGTGGCCTTTAGTATTAAGTCTCTCTTCTTTTGTTCTACTAAGTGGTCAAGGCTTGATAGGTTCCTTAGGTAATATATAATTTTTGCATACCACTCATCATGTTCCAATTCACTCGTTATCACATTGAATTATTTTATTTCCCCCAACTGTATGGATTCTTTATTGTTTTTAGTCAACATTTGGGCTAGACCTTTCCCTTTGATAATTTTGGTGGGTTTTATCTCTAATTCACATTCTTAAATTTTGGACACCCAAATTCCCCTAGTCCCTAGGAAATATTGCTGAGAAAGAACATATTTGATAACAGGGTAGGGAACATAAGCCTTGATCTTGTTGTATCAGACATAACTTCTAAATTTCTTAAGGGACTTGGCAAGGGCATATGTCTTCTTCTCGATGATTGAGTAATTTAACTTTTAATACTGAAAGGTTTTTTTCATGAATGTGATGAGTTGTTCATAATCATCCTTATTCTTTTACAAAAACACCCCAACTATAGTTTCTTGAGAAGAGAATGAAAAAATTATGAAATCGTGAGAGTAGTCAGGGATGACCAAGATGGGTACCTTAGTGATTTGTCCTTAATGCCTTCTAATGATTTTAGGATATCATTATCCCATCTGAAGGAAACATCCTTCTTTAGTAAATCATTCATGGGATTAACCTTTTCAGTGAAATTTGGGATGAATTGTATTATAAAGTTGATCTTTCCAAAGAATGATTGCAAATATTTCTTGTTGGTGGGAGGTTGTTGTTGGCACAGGGGAAGACTCAGGGTTCAATGATTCAACAACACACCAACAAAACCCTAACTATCGTCTCTTTCGGCAACACCTACGAAGCAGATGAAGTCTCACATGAGGTAGAGGCAGGGGGGTTGCAAGACTCAAGTGTCTACAACCACCTGGGACACAGATCTATGATTACAACACCTTAAAAGACAACTTATCCAAGAGTATGCATTAATTTACGATTCTTATTCACATCGTAGATCAAACCCTAAATACATAACAACGTTGTAATAAATAGATCAAACACTTCTAAGCACTTAACATAATAACATATCATAAAGAACTAAGAATTCGTAGATATATCTATCATACATCAAGGATAATGCATTGAGAAAATAGATACATAAACATCATGAACAATATTGCACAAACCACATCAACACAGGATATGCGTGGTTCACCCCATTGTGGGGCTAGATCCACCAACTCTTCTTCTTCTTTATTATTCTCTTCCAATCTTCTTACATGCACCAATCCATAGAGCCAACTTCGCAAAGGAAAATAGATCTGCATGCACCTCGCCAAATCCTCCTTCCCCGAATTGGATCAAAGAACAAATCCTTACATAGTCTGTTTGCACCAAGCACTTTACAAAACCTCTTACACTTAGCTCTGCAAGCCTTAACTCATATGTGCACAAAGCCAAGCCATGCACTAAGCTGAACAATGACTAGTAAGTGTAATTGTAACTACTTCTTACATCCTTATCTACTTATTTATACATTACAAAGAGGGGCCTAAGAATGGGTAAACCCATGGGCCGACATCCCATACCCGTTAAATAAACCCTAAAAGTCCATAAAGCCCACAAAATGGGTGAGATTTTGT
Source organism: Picea engelmannii (assembly GCA_009831015.1). Lineage (NCBI taxonomy): Eukaryota > Viridiplantae > Streptophyta > Pinopsida > Pinales > Pinaceae > Picea > Picea engelmannii. Next base: position 967,990 of record ML782231.1, on the reverse strand, counting down.
GATCTCCGCTTCGCCTGGGCACTCCATCTTCGACCAACCTGTCGAAGTCCCAAAAATTGTCAAACATGAGCAACTTTTACTCCAAAACTAGTCAAGGGCCAACAGGCCCCCAAAACTCACCCGTGACTCGTCCCGAGTCACTTCGATCTGGGAAAAAGTTCTTTGAAGGCCTCAATCTTAGCTCGAGCTACCTCGACTTGCTGCTTCGCTAGAGCCTCCTGCTCAGCGAACTCCTGAATTAATTTCCCGGTGACAGGCCCTTCCAGGCGTTGTTCCATTGTCTCGACCACCTGTTCCACCTGTGATCCTTATCCCTCAATCTCTTTGAAAAGTGTATAGGCTTCCTCCTGCACCGGCTGAAGTCTCTATGTCACCTCAATTACTCTGGTCTAGATGGAAGTGACCTACTATTGAAATGTGTGCTACTCCTTCTACTTTTTCATCTTCTCCACAGTGGTAAGAAGCTTCAGTTGTGATTTCACGGTGGAATCCTATTGTTTCTCCTCCTAGAGTTGTGCCTCCAATCTCCTCAGATTTGGGTCTTTTGCAAGGTGCTCATAGGTCTGCGCACTTCAGTCACTTAGTTGATTATATTTTGCGACCAACACCCTGATTATGTTTACCATGCTCCTACCAGTTTCTTCCCTTTGATCTCTTACTTATTGCAGAGTGCTAGGCACTGCTTGAATTTCTATCTCTGCTACTCTTGCTTGAAGTTGTTGAATGGCCTCAGTGAGCTTCCCCACTTGGATATCGGTTGTCTCTTCTTCCATCTGTGCCAATCCTGACACAAAGATAAGTTCTCTAGTCACTAGTTATCTGACCACAACCTTCTCTGGAAGCAACATGTCTTTCTTTTTCTAGATTTGTTCTTTTTCCTCTTCGAACTTCGCCCGGAGGTCATCTTTCTCTTGCTACACAGCCCAAAGTTTCTCTAGGATATCCTTATTTTCTTGCTTCAAGGCCTCTGTGGCTAGCTCCTCTTCCTGGACTTGACGAAGTTGAATCTCTATTGCATCTGCTAATCTGCGTAGTTGGGTAGGCTCGTCCCCCAATTCTACACTTTCTGCTGAGAATGGCACAGTAGACACTGCACGGCTCAACTGGATGGCTTGCTTGATGTCTTTCATTTCCTTCTTAATCCTGTCACACATTGTTTCTTTCTTGGCTTCATGTCTCTACAGAATATCCTCTAAGGCATATTGGATAGTTGTGATGATGAGATGGATATCATCCACTGTGAGCACGTTCTGTGGTTGAGGCTTAGTGGCTCAGGATTTCTTCTGCACTGAGGGTTTCTACAGAGAACTCTTCCTTTACTTGGACATTTTAGCCTCTGTAAGGGGATCCTTTGGCAGTGTTACTTCACCCTTATATTTCTTGTATTAATCCCCTTCCTCCTCTTGGTTTAATTCATTGCCTCCTCCTCCTGCAGGCGAGTCAGACGCAGTTTCCTCTGATATGTTGTTATTTTCCTCATTATCTATGTCCTGCACTTCCTCCTTTTTTATTCTTTCTCTTTACGTTGCTTAGCCCGTCATACTCGATCTGGGTGACTAAAGGGATTTCGATGATGTCAGGGTCAGAGAGTTCTGTCCACTCGACTGGTAACAGGAATTCGGCTAGCCATTCCTCAGTTATCTCCTCCATGTCTTCATCGGTCAATTGGTAGTAGAATTGCAACTCCTCCTTTATTTTGTCCCTATGTGTAGTGATGTAAATGAAGTGTCTGTCTCCGTGGAACTTCACTAGTGACATGTATGTATGCAAGGTGTTCGAGGTCATTCGGGGGTATGATTCAATGGAACGCTTGAGTTGTAGGTAGTAAACCTACAGGTCGCTTATATACCACAAGGTAGTAAACCTCGTAGCCATTGGCTCTTATGGATCAACTTCCAGGAATGTCACTCCGTTCGACATCTCTGAAGAAAAAAATGCAATGAGAATCAATAACCAGCTGAAGTGAAATTCATAGCCTTGGTCCTATGCTTCATGATAGTCGTTCTCCAACTCGTTTATGAGGTATCTTTCCAAGTTCATCTGCATCCCTTCAACGCACTTCCCTGCAAGGTCGACTACGAATCCTATTACCTGTGTAGGGCGATTCTTTCTGACGAGCTTGCCCTCTATCAACTGACAATATAGGTGCATTGCGCCATCTTGGATGGAGGCTACCTTGTAGCCTCACTTCCCTTTCTCCACATCACCATACGCCTCCTTCATGCACTAGGCCAAGGAGAAATTTGATGTCTTTCCAGGGTAGAACTGGTCAAGATCTGGTCCCTGCATGCTCAATCCGGTGATCATGTGGATCAACACCAGATCCATAGTGATGCACCTATCCAACTAAAGATACCTTCCATGGTAGACTGAAAAGAGGAGTTTAATTCACGTGTTAACCTCCTAATGTCTATCGAAGTGGTTGATATTCGTCACGTTTAATATCGTCAACTGCGTGATCTCTTTCATCCATGTCTGGGGAACTATCTTGGGCTTCTTCCCATTCATCTTCATTAGGTAGCGATGTGGTGCGAGCATCACATAATTCTTTCTATCGCCAAGGTTGAAATCGCTTATATTGAGAGCTGGGATCAGTCCCAACTGCGGTATTACTTCGCATATCCCTTTCTGGAGGTACACTATGATGAGTGTGTACTCAAAATCTCGCGGGACGCTATCACGACTAACCACACCACTTAAAGGTGGGATCTTCTTTGTGTTTTCCAGATCATCGCGGTGATTTATTCTCTTCTCCGTTGCGGTTTAGGATGGAACAGATCGATGTCCAGTCGAGGGGGATGCTTGAAATATTCCCATTGATGATTCATGTACTCCTGCAGACATGAATTTTTCAACCATGAGTTCTATCAATATTTCTTCTACAGATTTCTCTACTGCGCTTAGGTCGCCCGACATGCACACTCGTAATCAAATAACATGGGTAGGTGAATGGACACTCGAGGTAATAGAATCTATGGAGAGGTCTAGAAAGTACAACACGATATGCAATCACGTCTCTATTAGTTCATATATCTCAGTTTGCAAAAAGTGGTCCCGATGCAACATTCGACAGATTAAATAAGCAACGTCGTATCAGATTCCTCCAACGGCAGGAATGCTTCAATCAATATGAATCCATCTGTTATGGTGCAGTCTCAATGGTCCAATGGTGATATTTACGGCAATAACTACATTTCTAGCTATTCTGAAGTGTCATTCTAATGGTTGGGATGCCTCCAATGGTCATATAGCTTCGTGGTGGCGAAGTGCCTTTATGCACGGTTTTGCTAATCCAGCGAGGTTCAAGTTCTGCAAGCCTTCCTTCTGCGAAGTATGTTGGAAATACTAAAACAACTGAGAGGGGGGGGTGAATCAGTTGTTTATAAGCTTAAACAATTTTATGCCTTTTAAACAATTATTAAGATTTCTTCATGTGTCATCAACCAACATACAACATATGGTAAGTAAGAGTAAACATCATCAGTCACACATAAAATACACACAGAGACAGATTTTCACGAGGAAACCCATAAAGGGAGAAAACCTCTTCTTCTTCTAAATTATAGGCAGTCTTTTTCTGTTCTGTACATCATTTACAATTGAGCACCAACTCAATGTGAGGCTGCTACCTCTGTTTTACAAGCTGCAACTTGTTTGAGAGCTCCAACTCTCTGGTTTCTCTAGCACCCACTAGAAGGAAGCACCAACTCCCTGAGTACTCCAACACCAACTGGATTGAAGCACCAACTTCCTGAAAGTTCCAGCACCAACTGGATGGAAGCACCAACTTCCAGTTACACAGGCTCCAACCTGCATAACAGAGAACAACTGTTCTCCCTAGCACCACCCTGCCACCCTAGTTTCTCTGGTTGCAACCAGATGGAAGCTACAACTTCCTGTGTTCAAGCACCCACTTGAACTTCTGAGGACAAAAGTCCTCCTGAACACCTCCCAACCTCCCTAGGATATAAATGATTAAATAAGAATTCAACTTTACAGATAAATCAGTTCATACCAATTTTACTTTGTTCTGTAAATCTTGTCTTCTGTTGCTTGCTCTATCATTTTGCTCTGCTTCTTATCTGCTCTATCGTTCTACTCTGCTTCTGCTCTGCTCTATCGTTCTTCTCTGCTTCAGCTTCTCATTTTTTCCATTCTACTCTTCTTCAACTCATTATGTTCTTCTTCTCTGTATTTCATCTGCTCTGTCTGTCCTTTTCTCCAATCCTCATATCAATTCATTTCATTATGTATATCAATCAGACTTCATCCTTAACTCCTTATCCTTTCTCCTTTTCTTACTATTTCATTCTTTTTCACGCAGAATCACCAACCACATACAATGTCACTCGTTTTCTTTTATACATTCTGCTATGACGGTTCCACTTCCCATCTCCTTCGGCAAGAGCAACGACAACTGTCTCAGCAACTGAATCGTCATCTGAAACGTTAACTAATTCTTCATAATG
>ML782231.1:934202-948482 GCA_009831015.1 Picea engelmannii | reverse complement strand
ATCACATGTTGATCTGACGGTTCAGATTCAGTCGGGATTTCGCATATCGCGAAATCGGGGTTTTCGTTGCATTGTGTTCTTTGCATTATGAAATCTCGATCCCCGAATCTCCGATGAAGCCTCCTGGCTGCCACGCGTCCATAAAAATGAACAGTCCAGATCCCTGCTTGATTTAATAGCTGCGATCAAATCGCGAAATCGCGTATCGTGATTTCGGGGTTTTCGTTGTCGAGTGAACTAGACATTTCAAAGTCCCGATCCCCGAATATCCGATGACTTATCTCCCTCGCAACTTCTGCAAATATGACGGTTGTTGGCCTTTCGGGAAATTTGAATGGGATCCAATGATCACTGACTCTTCTGTCTTCCTTCTTCTCTGTAAACTTCTGTTGCGCGCGTTTTCTTCAATGCGTATGTTTTCTTCAATGTTGTTCCTCCTGTGCTTTTACGTCCGAATCCCCAAGGGGTTTTATCCTTCATATCCTACCATTTATGCTGTTTCCATCAAAGACAACAATCGTCAACACGCATTCGTTGCTTGTTCAATATTTGCCAACAAAGTCTTCCCTGGAACTTCCTGGATTTTTTCTTACTTTTCCTTCTTCTTACTGATTTTTCTTTCCTTCCTTCCTGTGATCTGAGTCTTTGGGTGCCTTTTTCCATTCTCATTATTATTTTCTCTTAGCGTAGAAAATTCTCACTACTGAGGGTCTTTCAAAGGGTTCTAGGTTAATACTTCTTTTATTACTATTTCCAGGGTAGGCGTTCTTCTCTCCTGTGTGGACAGGTTCTTTAAGCCTTCCTTCATTCTTTCAACTTTGACAACTAACTCTCTTGCCTTTTGTTGCTTCAACTTGTCCTCTTGTTCTTGTATTAGTCACTCTATTTTCCTAGCCATGGAGTCCCTTAATTCTTGTTTTTTCTTCTTTGTAGCTTCTTCCTCTTCTTTCCTTCGGATATGATCTTTCTCAATCCATGTCTTTCCTAACAAAAGTGCAAAAGGGGCATTGTTCTTAACAAACTTAATGACCTCGAATTCTTCTTCGGTCGATGTTCCATGGGAAATCATAGGTACATTAGTAACTCTTCCACACAGGGTTATCATCTATCCTTTAAACAATCCTATCCTTCCCAATGAAGGAATCATGTCAGGCTTTCCCAAAATTTCCCAAGTGCTTTCTGGCATAATATTCATATGTGTTTCCTCGTCCAAAACACAGTCTATGCCGAATTCTCCTATTCTTATTTCTATGCATTGCTTCTCTTTTAAGATCTCTGGTAAACTGATGTCTCTGTGATCATCAATGTTTCTTTTAGTTTTAATAACATAGTCTCTGATTATGTCTGGTTCTCTAACATATCCTTGGTTTCTTGACTTTTTTCATGGTTTTATTGTCTCATGTTCATATTTTCAACTTTAGCAATCATTCTAGGGAAATCCAAAACCTCATGACCAATAGCTTTACAAAAAATACAAGTAGGACTTATACCAGAGCATTCCTTAGCAAGATGGCCCAGTCTTCTGTAGTTATGACGTAGTGTCAATCCTCTCTTTCTTTTAAACGATCCCCAACCTTTTTTGTACTATGCACTAGGATCACAGTGATGGAGCTACAATCTGCAAACATTCTTCCTAGGGTCCTTCATCCACTTGTTAGTCCAAAAATTCTTTCTATGCATAGGAATAACATATCTTTCACTATATTCATCAAATTTATTCAAATCAAATCTTCTTTCTTCTAGTTGTTCCCTAGTTTTCATACTAGGACAAAATCTATCAATCATACCTAGATTCATATTTTCAAAAATACTTATTTTACCTTTACGAGAGCACAAAGCTTTAATATCTTACCTCTTTTCTTCAGATCAGACTTCTCTTTTTAGCACAGAGCATCACAAGTCAAGTAGAATATTGTGCACTACAAAAACATATCTACGCACACATATTTTTCTTTTCTTCAGTTCCCAATAATCATAGTTTTAGGTCCTGACTACGGAACCATTTGTTGGCACAGGGGCAGGCCCATGGTTCAACGCTTCAACAACCCACCAACAAAACCCTAACTACCGTCCGTTTCGACAACAACTATGAAGCAGATGAATTCTCACCCGAGGTAGAGGTAGGAGGGGTTGTAGGAATCAAGTGTTTACAACCTATATGGGACACATATTTGTGATTACAACACCTTAACAGAGCACTTAGCCAACAATATGCATTAAGTTGCAATTCTTATTCACATCGCAGATCAAACCCTAAATACAGAACAACGATGTAATAAACAGATCAAACACTTCTAAACACTTAGCATAAGCTCATATCATAAAGAACTAAGCACTCATAGATCTATATATCATACATAAAGGATAATTCACTAAGAAAATAGATACATAAACATCATGAAAAATATTGTACAAAGCACATCAACACAGGATATACGTGGTTCACCCCAGTGTGGGGCTACGTCCACCGACTCTTCTTCTTCTTTATTATTCTCTTCCAATATTCCTACATGCACCAAGCCATAGTGCCAACTCTGCAAAAGACAGGAGATCTGCACGCACCTCGCTAGATCCCCCTTCCCCAAATTGGATCAAAGCATAAAGACTTACATAGTCTTTCTAGACCAAGCACTTTAAAAAACCACTTACACTTATCTCTACAAGCCTTAACTCATTCGTGCACAAAGCCAACTAGCCATGCACTAAGCCGAACAATGACTAGTAAGTGTAAGTGTAACTACTTATTAATTTCTTAGATACTTATTTATACATTCCAAAGAGGGTCCTAAGCATGGGTAAACCCATGGGCCAACATCCCATACCTATTAAATAAAACCTAAAAGCCCAAAAATCCAGTAAAATGGGCGAGATCTCGCAATCTCTTCTTTGCCTGGGCACTCCGTCTTAGACCAACCTATCGAAGTCCCAAAAATGGTCAAACATGACTAGCGTTTCCTCCAAACCTGGTCAAGGGACAACAGTTATATATTCTTGATAGACTCAACTCTTTTGGGTTCAATGCAAATTCCTTCTTCAGAGACCATGTGTCCCAACAAATTCCCTTTATTAATGTTGAAGATGGAATTTTTGGGGTTAAGGGAAATTCCATACTTCCTACAACGCTCAAATATAATCCTTAAGTGTGATGTGTGGGAATTTATTTCCTTGGACATGACTGTCAAGTCGTCTTGGTATACTTCTATTATCTTCTCTGTTAGTTATTTTTTTACTCCCAACAAATCCCTTTCCATTTTCTTAAAATGAAATGGCCCCCTTGTAAATATTCTATCCATAGTGATTTTTATATAGTTGTTTGGAATGATTTTACTGGACATTATGGTATCATTTAAAATTGGCTAATTAATGAAAGGGTTGTTAATGTTAAATCCTTAGACTCATCACGATTTCAATTACTTTTTTTTACTATTTTTAATTTCATGACCATAAACATGAAATTTAAAACATAATTATGGGGAATATTTTTATGTCTTTCAATACCTTTGGATATTGTTGTGGAATTATTTATGCTTATATGCATCGCTCAGTGATGTGATCTAGTACTATTAGAAATAATAATTATAATCAAGGTTTTATTTTGTAATTTTAAGTGATTAAAGTTTATTTTGTTCTAAAGATTAGAATGGACTTTCTATTTTTATACCACATATTCATTCTTGATTTTGAAATATGAACACCTTGGTAATATTATCAAGACTTATCTTTAGGATTAGATCTTCATTGTGAGTCAATATTGTGGTTTCAACATGATGATAAATTGTTGTTAAAGGGGTTACATGTTGGGTTTAATTAATACCAAAAATGATATATCATTTCTCCCTAATCAAACTCTATCTTTGCAAATCATTCACACATTGATCACTACTTCTTCGATCATATCATACCTAGTTCAGAATCATGTCGACCAAATGTTAGACTCGTCATGATAACCACTAAGGACATTCATGTGTATATGCTATTGAGCCTTTATTTTCTAAGTGTCATGTATTTCATGGTTCCTATAGATATTACTACAACCATGGCACTATCAACAGAGCTTAATTATATGTCTTATCAACACTCAAACACCTGGATCATGAAAATTGATGAGAATCATCCTACTTTTATCTTAGGATTTTCAATCTCCACCATGCAACTAATCCTAACAGTATTCATGACTATTGAATTTTGGAGCCAAGGTACAAGGTCACTTCATTTCGATGCAAGGCCTACTTGGGCTATTATCACCAATTTCTTTACTATTTTTGGAGAGTATGAGGGTTTTCGCTATGTCACATTACTCAGCGTTAGGTTTTCCTCTCCTCTAAGTAAAATCTATCTTTGCGTTGATTTGTTTGATCTATTGATGGAACCTATAGTATGAATCAAATCTTTTGTCACAGAAATAATTGAGGAATTTTATAACTCTATTGATCTTGCATGGAGAGTGCGATGGTTGTTTTTTCTTTTCAGCTAAAAAATTATACAACCACAATGACCAAGTCTCCCTGGGCTTTGCACAATTTTTCAATGATAGGACAATTTGTATTGGGGGCCTTGATTTCCATATAAATAAGGATTTTCTTGTTATTATTATTGACCCTTCATTAAATGAATAAGGGCCTATGGTGCGAGTTACTCAGGTTGAAGCACTTATGTTTTCATCAAGGTATGCCATAAAATTGTAGCAATTGCAAACATGGAAAACAAAATCACACAGATTATAGACACAAATATTTTACATGGTTCACCCAAACATTGGGCTATGTCCACCAAGGGAAGGCATTGATTGTCTTATTATTCAGATAATGGAGATTACAGTAGCTCACTCATCCTCCTTGTCTACCTCTACAGGATTACATATATATATATATATATATATACACACATTTACTCAGAAAACTGATTATTAAATGCAATCTCATCCATATTTTAACTTGGTCTTATTGGTTACAACCAACACTGGATTATAGGATCTGAAATCCTAATCATGGAAGAATTTGTTGTCACTAGTTTCCAACAATCTTCACCTTGACAACAATTAATCTGATACCTTGCTCCTTCCTTTTTTTCATCACCTTTTCTGTAATCCAAGATAAGCCAAGCACTATCGTAGGTTCTCTAACAGTATTGGTTTTGTGAACATGCCTTCACAGTTCTCTTTTGTATGCACTTTCTCAAGAGAGACTCCACCTTCATCAATGACCTGTCTTACAAAATGGTACTTGATAGGTATATGTTTTTTTTTACTGTGATAGGTTGGATTCTTAGCCAATTGAATATAACTTTGACTATCACAAAGTAACTTTACTTTTTCTTTCATCCTTCCAAACTCACTAAACAAACCTTTCAACCAAACTGACTCTTTGCAAGCATGTGAAGCAACTACATATTATTCTTCTACAGTGGATAAAGCAACAATGTTTTGTAGCTTTGAAATACAACTAATAGCTCCACCTGCAAGAGTAAATACATACCCTGAAGTCGACCTTCTCTTGTCCAAGTCACCTGCAATATCAGAATCAACATATCTATAGACTAATTCACAAACATTGTTATAGGTGATGCAATAATCACTTATGCCCCTCAGATACTAAAACACCCATTTCACTGTTTCCCAATGCTCTTTACCTGGATTTTCCATATACCTACTGACAACCCCAACTACATGTGAAATGTTTGGCCTTGTACTAACCATCACATACATTAGATTTCCTACTGCATTATCATATGGTATTCGAGACATATATTCCTTTTCTTCTTTTGTACTAGGACATAAACTTGAAGAAAGATTAAAATGGGAAGCCGAAGGGACTGAAACTGGTTTCACATCGTTCATAACAAACCTCAAAAGTATCTTCTCAACATACTTATGTTGTGACAACAAAAGATTACCATTCCTCCTGTTTATGAATATCTCCATGCCCAAAATCTTCCTTGTTGATCCTAGATCTTTCATATCAAACATCCTAACCATCTGAGCCTTTAACTTGTTGATCTTAGTTATGATTTTTCTTGCTAAAATCATATCATCAACATACAATACTAAGATAACGAATATGCCATTATTCAATTTCTTAAAGTAAACACAATGATCATACTCACTCCTTGTATAATTCTAGCTCACCATGAAAGAGTCAAATTTCTTGTACCATTGTCTGGGCGACTGCCTCAGACCATCAATGATTTCTTGAGCCTGCAAAAACATTTCTTTTTTCGATTCTAAATGAACCCTTCAGGTTGTTCCATGTAAATTTCCTCATCCAAATCTCCATGTAAGAAAGCAGTCTTAACATCTAGTTGCTCCAACTCCAAATCAAGCAATGCAACTAGTGCTAACACAATTCAAATTGAAACAGTCTTTACTATTGGTGAAAAAATTTCATGAAAGTCAATACCTTATTTCTGAGAATATCCTTTCGCAACCAGCCTTGCCTTGTACCTTTCCACCTTATCATCAACACCCTTCTTCAGTTTGTAGAGCCACTTGCAATCTACAGTTTTTCTGTCTCTTAGAAGTTCTACTAGGTCCCATGTAACATTCCTCTCTAATTCCTTCATTTCATCCTTCATCGCTTATTTCCATTTAGCACTGTTAGAACCTTTCATAGCTTCCCGATAACACGAAGTTTCATCATCATTAGTACTTAAAGAATCTGATGAAACAAAATCATCATACCTTCTTGGAGGATTTCTGACCCATGTAGACCTCCTTAGGGAAGTTTGTGGCTCATCCACAATCTGTTCACTGTCATCATCAACCATGTCTTCCTCTTTTGCATGAGACTCTTCATGAGCATATTCTGAAACTTGTTCATGTTCACCTTCATTGGTTTCAAATTGAATTTGTTGATACTTTTATGCTTCTTCCTGTTTCATTTGAACATCTACATTTGATTTGATGAGAGATGATTCATCAAATATTACATCTCTATTAATGGTGATATTGTGGGTAGTAGGATCCCACCTTAATACCATCACCATATCCAACAAAGATAAGATTTTTTTATTTTGGATCTAATTTAGGACGTTGATATTTCAGAATTAGAGCATAGGCATCACAACCAAAAACTTTAATATTAGAATAATTACAAGGGTGACCTGTCCATACCTCTTCAGGAATTTTGCATTCTATTGTTGTTTATGGTGATCGATTCACCAGATAACAAGTTGTAGATAAAGTTTTTTCCCACAGTTCTTGCTGTAAGTTGGCATTACTCAACATACTCCTTGCTCTCTCTAGAAGAGTCTTATTCATGTGTTCAACAACTCCATTTTTTTGAGGAGTATAGGCAGTGGTTTTATGCCTATCGATCCCAAATTCCTTGAAATAATTCTCAAACTCCATTGACATAAATTCACCACCATTATTAGTTCTTAAAAATTTAATGGATCTATCAGTGCTCTTTTCCACTAAATCTCTAAACTGCTTGAAAATTGTAAAAACATTATCTTTACTTTTCAATATATAGACCCAAACCTTCCTAGAGAAATCATCTATAAAAGTTACAAAATATGGTGATCCTCCATATGAAATATTAGGGGATGGTCCCCAACCGTCAGAATGGATATAGTCAAGGATTCCTTCACTAGTGTGTCTTCTGGTTTTAAATTTCTGCATATTCTGTTTTCCATAAATACAGTTCTTTCATAAATCTAACTTTAAAGACTTTAGACTAGGAAGTAACTTGCGATCAGTTAATACCTTTAATCCTTGTTCGCTCATATGGCCCAACCGTTGATGCCACAGTCGAACATAATCACTGTCGTTCTGAGATACCATTGTCGCATGATCTGACTCAGTTATTCCTTCTAACATAAACATGTTACCAACCTTCTTCACTTTCATAACCGGTAGGATTCCTTTGTAGACCTTCATAACTCCACCTTGAACAATACTCTTATATCCTCCAGTGTCTAGAATCCCAAATAGATGGCATTCTTCCTAAGCTTAGGTACATGTCATACATAAGTTAGTATTTTAACAGTTCCATCAAACATCTTAATTCGAATGCTACCAATTCCCACAACTTTACATGAAATATCATTTTCCATGTAAACTATTCCATCATCTATAGACTGGTAAGTAATAAACAAGTGTCTATGAAGACACATGTGATTTGAAGCACCAAAATCTAATAACCATTGTTGATCATGACGTAAACCAATACTAATTGATAAAACTTCATTATTCATACCTGAACCTGTTGTTGAACCTATTTCAGTTGTGTTTGCTTCCTTCGTCTCTTTTGGAGGGTCTTCTTTGGAGGCTTGTTGTTGCTTCCAACAATCCTTCTTCAGGTGTCCAAATTTGCCACAAAACCAACACTTAAGCTTTCTCTTTCTACCCTTCGACTTTGACCGAGAGAAATACCTCTGACCGTGTCCTCTTTATTTAGGTCTACCTCTGACCATCATCGTCTTAGATGTAGAGGTTTCTAGATTTGATTTCTTCCTTGTTTCCTCAGACAGTAAAGCTCCAACAATATCATTAAACTCAAAAGTTTATGTTGAACTAAAACTAATAGAGGTAAAAAAGTGATCCCATGAGGTGGGAAACGAACATAATAATATAATTTCCATATCTTTAGATTCGAATTTCACTCCCATGCTAGTCAACTGGACTAAAAGAGTATTAAAAGTATTTAAATGATCTACTATTTTCGCACCCTCCTTCATGCATAAACTGTAAAATTGTCTTTTGAGGAAGATATTTTTTGTCAAGGATTTCTCCTTATACAATCTTTCCAACGTCGTCCACAAACTGACTGTTGTCTTCATCAAGACAATATTGAACAGAACATCGTCAACCAAACACAGGCGTATGGCACTCAATACTCTCACATCCATCTCATCCCAGTCTTCGTCTGTTATGGACATGGGTCGTTTTTCTTTTCCCATAAGTACTTTCACCACGCCTTGTTTCACAAGGAGATTGTGCATCTTAACCTTCCAGATCTCAAAATTATTTTTGCCATTGAACTTCTCGATTTCGAATTTAGCACTCTGATTTTTCGTCATTAGAGGAAACATTCCAAAAACACCACTTCTTGTAATAACCAAGACTTTATATGGAGGAATGATCTTACTCAGTGTTGAAAAAATAATTTAAAAACAAGGTTTAATCTAAAAAAACTCACGGCTCTGATACCATTTGTAGCGATTGCAAACATGGAAAACACAATCACACAGATTATAGACATAGATTTTACGTGATTCACCTAAACATTGGTCTATTTCCACCAAGGGAAGGCATCAGTTGTATTATTGTTCAGATAATGGAGATTACAACAACTTACTCATCCTCCTTGTTTTCCTCTACGGGCTTACATAAATATTTATACATTTACTCAAAAAATTGATTATTAAATGCAATCTCATCCATACTCTAACTTGGTCTTACTGGTTACAACCAATGCTGAATTATAAAATCTGAAATCCTAATCATGAAAGAATTCGTTGTCACCAGTTTCCAAAAATAATTTCTTGTAAAGGGTGCTAAATTTTATTCTATTGCTATCACATTCCTTTCATTATGGTGTTTTTGGGATATGAATTAAGTCTGATTTCCTGTCTTTGAAATTCTTCCATCAAGGTTATAAAAACCCCGAGTGAATACTTGTTTTGTAATCTTTTAATCTAGGTGTCAGTTGAATTCATGTTTCCTCAATCAAATGATTTTATTTTGAAGAAATAATTTTACTCAAATCCATGTACACCCATTTACACCCATTTTTAGGATACTTTGAGGGTTTTTCTTTCTTCATGGAAATCATAAGAAATATAACTCTCTTAATGAAATATCTGATGTCGTTTAAATATGAATTCATGCTCAATTACCAAGTGTCGTATTTGGTCTTCCGAATGAACTTTTGGGTAATGTTTCTTCTGTTGTTGAGAATAACTCAACCCAATGCCTAAATTGTCGATTCATGATGTAAGAGTATTGTTATGTGTTAGTAGTTATTAAAGGAAATATTTCCCAGCTACAGGATGAGAACTGTCACCTGATGAAAAAAGAGAAATAATTGATATACAACATAAACTACAACTAGAAAAAATAAACCAAAAATTAAAATATGTTGAAGATCTTATACAATTGATATGTAGACCATTACAAGATCCAAATCGTAATGTCAAATATTGATCATTTTTATGTTATATTGTACATATTTGAAGTTCTGATTATTGTGAATCTCAGATTGATTTTGTATTATTTTATTATTCTATTAGTGGAATTGTCTTAATTTAGAATATCTACAGAATCATACATTTTGTAGCCATATTTAAAATCTTTAATTCATTAACTGGTTTTGATTTTGTGGCTTAGAGGTGTCTCACACAATTTATGTATCTAAGTATAGGACGCTAATAAATTTGGATATGATTATGTAATTAGCATGTCTCGACAAGTTTGAAGGATCTTTCAACACACTTGGATTGGTGAACTTTTTCTAAAAGTTGTTAAGACTTGTTAAGTTTGGAGATCCTCATGTGATATGAGAGATTAAGTTGTTGGTCAAACTTGGATGCTACCCTAGATTTTAGGGAAGTGTTGTTTATATTTAGTTATCAGTTTTGTAACAAATCTTTTGCATCACAACTCTGTCATTATATAAAAGGTTATGATTAGACATGGTGAAGGGGGATGAATGATGAAGACAAGGTAAACTTTACTTTTTTGAAAATAATGATTTTTTTTTATTCTTGAAGACCTATCTGTAAGTCTTATGTTGAAGGTTGTTAATACATGGTTTGTAGTGTAAGTTTTAAACTTGTGAAGTAAATCAATGCATATAGATTCTTAAGAAAAACATAAATTTATCAATGGCTCATTCACATAGTACACAAAGATTTATACCGGAAACCCTCAACTGGGGAAAACTTTTCCTATATTCATTATATCGAATTTCACCATTCACCATAAAATATATAAAATGTTTTTAGGTATTCCATAGATACCAAAACCCTAATCCCTTAATCCAGGATTAATTTAGAAAACCTCTAAAAATAGCAAACACTACCCAAAAATATTTTTCGATGCGTTGCCCCTAACCCCGTCGGACCAGGGCTATCGAACGTTGCGCATAACCAGGGGGACCATACCTAGCCCCCCTCGGGAACCCCCTAGGAAGCGCCTGATGCACATGAAACAAAGAGCACTACTAGAGGGATTGTCATACGCAGTTGTCGAATCTGACGCGCCCACACACACACATGCAAATAATATAACACATACTCAACATTCTCCCACTTGTTGTGTTGTTTGTATCCAGGGGCCCACATTATTATACAATCAACAATCCAGGGAATTAATGCCCATTGTTACTCTACACCGAGAGAACTCTTATGTGCTCATAGACTTTTTCAATGAACCTACAACATTATTCAAAGTGTCAACCTTTTCCAGCAACACCTTCATTTCCTCAAACATGTCTCTCACAAAGTGATACTGAACATCAATATGATTTGTCTTCAAATGATAAGCTTGGTTCTTTGCCAGGAAGATTGCACTTTAACTGTCACAATCTAATCTCTCTATTGTTGTACCAACCCAAAACCTGAACATAATCTTTGTAACCATACTGCTTCCTTGCTTGCACAAGTGGTTGCCATGTATTCAGCTTCTGTAGTTGAGAGTGCCACTACAACCTGTCTTTTTCTCATCCAACTGATTTCTCCTCCAAATAGGTTAAAAACATACCCACTTGTAGATCTTTTGTGATCCATATCTCCAGCCTAGTCTGCATCAACAAAGCCATGTATTTCCACCACTATGTCCAATCTTGGTCTTCCTTGGTAGCACAATCCATAATTGGTAGTGCCACGAAAATACCTGAAGACCCTCTTTACAGTTGTCCAATGCTCCTTCCCTAGTTTTGACATATACTTGCTAAAAAATCCCACTGCATGAGCAATGTCCGGTCTAGTATAGACCATTGCATACATCAAACTACCAACTGAACTGGCATACGAAACATGAGACATGTCCTCTTCTTCTTCTCGTGTCTTGGGACATTGATCTGCAGATAACTTTACACCTATAGGAATAGGAACCTTGACTGGTTTACTTCCATGCATATTAAACCTTTGCAATATCGTCTCAACATATTTTCTCTGATTCAACCAGAGTTTCCTGTTTGCACGATCTCTTTTAATCTCCATTCCCAGAATGAACGTAGCAACACTGAGATCCTTCATGTCAAATTTGGAGGATAGTTGTGATTTCACCTCCTTGATAACATCCATGTTATTTCCTACCAACAACATGTCATCAACATACAACACTACATAAATGAAGTGATTACCAACCTGCATGGAATATGTAGAGTGATCAACCCTGCTTCTCACAAATCCCAATCCAAGGATGTGTGTGTCAAACTTTTGGTACCATATCCTAGGTGATTGCTTCAGACTATATAATGACTTCTTTATCTTGCAGACCAACTCTTTCTTTCCCTTCACTACAAATCCTTTTGGTTGCTTCATGTAGATTTCTTCTTCCATATCCCCATGTAGGAATGCTTGCTTCGCATCCATCTGTTCCACTTCAATATCAAAAGCAAAAACAATAGATAAAAGAAATCTAATAGATGCTAACTTGGAAACATGAGAAAAAATATCACCAAAATCAATTCTCTCTACCTGGGAATAACCTTTTTCTACTAATCGAGATTTTTATTTCTCCACTTTACATTCTTCATTAAACTTCTTCTTAAACAACCATTTTCTACCAATATATTTTCTTCCAGCTGACAGTTCAACTAGAACCCATGTCTCATTTTTATCCAAGGCATCCATTTATTTAACCATGACCTTATTCCATAGTTTAATATCCTCTGAATTCACTGCTTCCCTGACAGTTCTAGGATCATCATCAGTAATAGATAAAGAAAAATTGGAATGAAAATTAGGTGGACTATACCTTTCTGGTTGCCTTCTTTCTCTCACTGATCTCCTCAATACTGGGGTATGAGGTTCTTCTTCCTCTTCTGCTTCATCTTCTTCAGACGATTCATATTTTTCATCATCCAACTCATGCTCTGTTCTTCTTTTCTTGGTAGGAATTCCTATTTGGAAACATCTTTTACCTCTCTAAAAAACAACATCCTGGCTGTAAACAATCTTCTTAGTTTTTGAGTTACAAAGTTTATAACCTTTCACACCATATTTATAACCAATAAAAATACACTTTCCATCTTTATTATCCATATTACTCCTATTTTCCTTTGGAACATGTACATAAGCATCACAACCAAACACTCTAATATGTTGGACAAAGGTTTTATTTCCAGTCCATACCTCATGTGGAGTTTTATCATCCAACGTTGATGAAGTTGATCGATTGAATAGGTAACATGTTGTACCCACTTCCTCTACCCAGAATTCTCGTCCTAACTTGGCACCGCTGAGTATGCTCCTTTCTTTTTCCATCAGTGTCATGTTCATCCTTTCTGCAACTCCATTCTGTTGATGATTTTTTGGATTAGTCTTCTTTCTTGCTATACCACACTTCTTACATATTTCTTTGAATTCATTTTTGCAGAATTCTCCACCATTATCTATTCTCATACCTTTATTTTCTTCTTTGTCTGATTTTCTACCAGAGCCTTAAATTCTTTAAATTTATCAAATACCTCATATTTCTTTCTAAGAAAATAAATCCATCTGTTCCTTGAGAAATCATCTATGAATGAAACATAATACACAAATTTACATAGGGATGGAATAGGAACAGGTCCAAACACATCACTATGTATCAACTCTAAGATCCCCTTTTCTCTTGTAACACCAGATGAGAATCTTAATCGATTCTGTTTTCCATATATACAATGTTCACATAAATCAAAATCCTGAGTGGAATTAGACATACCTTCAACCATACATTTATCCTGTATACTACTACATTGGGCATAAATTATGACGAAATATTACGACGGTTTAAAATTTCGTCGTAATTTTTTTTCTCTTTTTGGACTAAATTTACCGTTTTTTTTCGGGGTCCAACTGTTCGTCGCTCTAGCGACCAACATTCCACATTTGTCGTTATAGCGACAAAATTTCATTTCTAGAGCGACCAACCATGATTTGGTCAGTTTAGTGACGAAGTTTAGTCATTATAACAACCAACTATGGCACGATGTTGAGTTTGATGAAGAAGAAGATGAATGATGTATAGACGTATGTGTTTTATATGATGATCTTTGTATGTTTTTATTTTGTATAATATAGTATTTTACATGTTCTTTATTATTTCAAATTGGGTATGGGGAAATTCAGAGT
>ML782231.1:922283-934109 GCA_009831015.1 Picea engelmannii | reverse complement strand
GGGGGGGGGGGAATAATTAGAGCTCCCAAATTCACGTGGTTGCCCCTTTTTAGTAGAGAATGAACTATTCTCGAAACCAAGAGAAGCTCATGAAAAATGAGGTTTATAGCATAGTTGAAATTTGACTCATCATCGTAATCATGCATGTCATCATCATCCTAAAAACTCGTTGCATTGAACACCAATTTTTCACTAGGGGTGTGTTTTGGTCACAACAGTTTGCATAGATTAGATATATTTCAAAGTTGAATGCATTTTGAACATCCAACAAATGTCAACTAACCCTTCCACCAACCCTGCATAGTGAGAAATGAATGGGGCCAACGTTGAAATTTCTTCAAACTATGCATGTATGCATTGAAATTCAACATGGTTAGACTAGACACATGCTTTGACGATATGGGAGGGTTTCAAGACTCAAGGAATATGTTTCATTTCCCAGCCACATAATCTTTGAAATCATCCATGTTTTCAACAATGTTCATAATGGGGCATCTCATATTTTTCAAATGTTGTTGTTTCCACCCGTAGAATCTTTTTTGGAACTCTCTTGAAATGTCATGGAATTTCCAATTCAACCACCACAAATGTCATGCATCGACCCCGCATAGTGAGCACTAGGGAATGGGTCCAACATTGAAATTTCTTCAATATGTGATTGTATGCATCAAAATTTGACATGGTTAGACTATACACATGCCGTGACAGTATGGGAGGGTTTAAAGACTCAAGGATGTTTGATGTCTCGACCACATAATATTTGAGATCATCCATGTTTGCAACAACATTCATAATGGGGCATCTCATATTTGTTAAATGTCGTTGTTTCCATCCGTAGAATCTTTGTTTGAACTCTCTTGAAATGTCATGGAACTTCCAATTCAACCACCACAAATGTCATGCACCGACCTCGCATAATGAGCATTAGTGAATGGGGCCAACAATTAAATTTATTCAATATGTGCCTGTATGCATCGAAATTTGACATGGTTAGACTAGACACATGCCTTGACAGTATGGGAGGGTTTCAAGACTCAAGGATGAATGATGTCTCGACCACATAATATTTGAGATCGTCCATGTTTTCAACAATGTTCATAATGGGCATCTCATTGTCAAATGTCGTTGTTTCCATCTGTAGAATCTTTGTTGGTACTCTCTTGAAATGTCATGGAACTTCCAATTAAACCACCAAAAATGTCATGCACCAACCCCACATACTGAGCAATGAATGGGGCCGATGTTGAAATTTCTTCAATATGTGCCTGTATGGATCGAAATTTGACATGGTTAGACTAGAAACATTCCTTCAAGGTATGGGAGGGTTTCAACACTCAAGGATGTATGATGTCATACAAAAACATTTTGAAAACATTTCAACATTGTCCCCATTCACAGGTCATCATTGCCCATCATGTACTCTATCCCTAGTACACTGTCTTTTAATAGTTGTTTCCTTTAAAATTCAACCGATTAGAAAATTAAAACAAAACGAGGATGAGATGAGACAATATATAGAATGGGTCTATAGTGATATTTGAGTATAAATATGAATGAATGAACTTCTCTTAGTTTCGAGAATAATTTATTCTCTACTAAACAAGGCCAACCATGTGAAGGTGAAAGCTCATATGGACCCTCCCCCTCCTCACATCGCTCTCAATTCCACAATACCCAATATACAAAATAGATAACAAACAAAAGAAACATATTAATCATGCATAGAAACTACTAGAACAAAAATTAAATAAAACTTAAAAACATGTGATTAACCCACATAATTAAAAATTATTTAAAGAGAATAATAATTCATACAAATTAAAATATATAGTTACATACCTCATCGACCAATGCAACATTTGTATATCCTTCTTCTGTATCTTCTTCTTGATCATCCAACTCAATATCTGTATCAACATCCGGTTCAGAAACACTGTTGAAAGGATTGACGATATCATCATCATCATGAATGTCATTTTCGAGCATATCTTCATCAATATCATCATCAAGAAATGATGCATTGTCTCCTACGCCTAGTTCATATTCTCCGTCTTCTTCATTTGTCGATCCATATTCTTCCTGCTTTAGATCTACATAATCTTCTTCTTCAATATCTTCTTCCTCATCTACAATATACTTTATTGGCCTTCCTCTTGGATCATATCTAACAACAAATGACCAATCCCTCTTACCTGGAACCTTTGAGTAAAAGACTTGTTCACATTGACTTGGAAAAACATACCAGGCATTTGTTTTTCAAAAACTATTGTTTTAATCATTGGAAATCCATTGGCATATTGAATAATGGTTCTTTCCTCATCATTTTCATGCATTCGTAACCTATACCATTTGACATCGAACAAAACTAATTTGAAGGAATTAAATTCACACTCATATAATGGATGTATCATAGTATCACTATGATACATCCATTATATTGAACGTTGATGCAAACATGGATGATCTCAAATATTATGCGGGGACATTAAATAGCCTTAAGTATTGAAACCCTCCCATACCTTCAAGGCAACTATCTAGTTTAACCATGCCAAATTTTGATGCATACAGGCACAGATTTAAATTTCAACATTGGTCCCATTCACTGTTCACTGTGCAGGCTCGGTGGAAGAAATTTGTGATGGGTGTATTTTAAGTTCCATGACAAATTTCAAGATAGTTCTGACAACAATTCTATAGAAGGGAATGACGAATGATGACAATGAGAGGTGCATCATGATGCATGCTGATGAAAATTTGGATGAACTCAAAGATTATGTGGGGACATCATACATCCTTGAGTATTGAAACCCTCCCATACCATCAAGCCATGTGTCTAGTCTAACCATGTAAAATTTCGATGCATACAGACAAATATTGAAGAAATTTCAACATTGGCCCCATTCGCTAGTTCTCACTATGCGGGGTCAGTGCATGACATTTGTGGTGATTGAATTGGAAGTTCCATGGCATTTCAAGATAGTTCCAACAAAGATTATACAGATGGAAACAACGACATTTGAAAAATATGAGATACCCCATTATGAACATTGTTGCAAACATGGACGATATTAAATATTATGTGGTTGGGAAATCAGACATATTCCTTGAGTCTTGAAATCCTCCCATATTGTCAAGGCATGTGTCTAGTCTAACCATGTTGAATTTCAACGCATACATGCACAGTTTGAAGACATTTCAATGTTGGCCCCATTCACTGCTCACTATGCAGGGTCGACGAAAGAAATTTCACTATGCTCATTTACCTTCAAGGCAGACCCCATTCACTATGCTCACTATGATACATCCATTATATTTAACGTTGATGCAAACATGGATTATCTCAAATATTATGTGAGGACATAAAACATCCTTAAGTATCGAAACCCTCCCATACCTTCAAGGCAACTATCTAGTTTAACCATGTTAAATTTCAATGCATATGGGCATAGATTGAAAACATTTCAATGTTGTCCCCATTCACTACTCACTGTGTGGGGTTAGTGGAAGAATTTTTTTATTCCGACGAAAAAAAAAAATCGTCTTGGTCGCAATGACCCTATTTCGTCGAAACTTTGTCGCGAAAATGTTCAAATTTAGTAGTGAGTGTTCGAACTCCCTTTTCTCCAATATGCCCCAGTATTTGATGCCACAACATTATCTTCTTTCCAGGGACAATATTGGTCTTGTCTTCTTTATTTTCCTGTTCAAGGACAATAGAACTATTACACCCACTAGTATAAGTTCTTCCAAAAAACTTGTACAGAGCTCCACACTGAACTCCCCTCATCAACACCATTGATCCTTGTACCATCTTGCAAGTGTTATTTCCAAATACAGTATCCACTCCTGCCTCATCCAACTTGCTTACAGATATTAGGCTCTTGGCTAGTTTTGGAATGTACAAAACCCCAGGGAGAGTTCTAATCCTTCCATATTTTATCAATAACTTAACCCTTCCACGTCCCAAGATTTTGGTTGTTGCGTCATCTCCTAGGAATACATCACCACCATCGTATTTTTCATATTCAGAGAATCACTCCTTGTGAGGAGTCATATGGTATGACGCACCTGAGTCAATCAGCCATACATCAAGTTCTACATGTGTACCTGTAGATGCCAGGTAAACATCACCTCCTTCTTCAGTGGAGGTTTTCACCTCTGTGGAAGAGGTACTATCAGATCACTTTGGTTTATCAACCTTCTTAGACTTGAAATATTTCTTATAATGCCCTGTTTTACCACACTTCCAACATTTCCTCAAAGATTTTCCTAGAGACTTAGATCTACCTTTAGATTTAGGTCTCCCCCCCCAAAGACTTACTAGGATTTATGTCTTGGGTACGACCTCTTACAAATAAAGAATCTGTTTTATGATCATCCATGATTTTCTGCTTCATCTCTTCAAATAACAAGGATGCAACTACATCCTCATACTTCAATGTAGATTCAGTGGTACTACCAATTGCTACAACCAGATTATCCCAAGAGTTTGGAAAAGAACATAACAAAGTAATACACTTATCTTCTTCTACAATCGTAATATTAACAGAGACAAGTTGACTTACGAGAGTATTAAAGGAATTTAGATGTTCTGTCACAGAATCTCCATCTTCCATCCTAATATGATACAACTTCTTTCGAAGAAACAACTTGTTTACCAAGGACTTTGATTGATACAAATTCCCCAACTTATCCCATAGTTCCTTGGCTGTAGATTCTCCTGAGACATTCAACAACACCAAATCTACTAGGCAGAGTCAAATAGTACTCTTTTCTCTTCTATCCAACTTCTCCCAATCTTCCTTCAACATACTAGTAGGTGGTGTACTAGTAGTTTGTGTACTAGTAGGTTGTGTACCAGTCGACTGTGTGCTAGTAGGCTACGTACCAGTAGGCCTTGTTCCAGGATCCACAACGATCCATTGTTCTTTGTCTACAAGAAGGTCCTCCATATTGAACTTCCATAGCTCAAAGTTTTTATCGTTGAACTTTTCTATCTCAATTCTAGAAGATCTCAACATTCCTCTTTCTACACTTGAATCGCCACTGCAAAAGCTCCCACTAAACCCAGGTTTATCACAAACCCAAGATAAACTTGATCTATCAAGATCGAGCCAAACCCTCAACAACAAAGGAATCCCTCTGAAGCCAAAAAAGAGTTCTGATACCACATGTAAGTTTTAAACCTATGAAGTAAAGCAATCCATATAGATTCTTAAGAAAAACAAAAATTAATCAATGGCTCATTCACATAGTACAAAAAGATTTATACCGGAAACCCTCAACTGGGGAAAACTTTTCTTATATTCATTATATCAAATTTCACCATTCATCATACAATATATACAATGCTTTCAGGTATTCCATAGATACCAAAACCCTAATCCGTTAATCTGAGATTAAATTAGAAAACTGCTAAAAATAGCAAAAACCACCCAAAACAAAATTTCAGGACACTGCACGTAACTAGAGGGGGCATACCTGGCCCCCCCTGGGACCCCCCTAGGAAGCACCCGAAGCACACGACACAAAGAGAACTACTAGAGGGATCGTCAGACGCGGTTGTTGAATCTGACGCACCCACACACACACATCCAAAGAATATAACACATACCCAACATGTAGTAGCCTATTTGATCTAAATGTTCATTACCTCTACTTAAGTTTATTTCAAATAGGATTTCAACTGTGTTTCATATCTTAATTTGAAATTTATATTACCTATTAATATTTAGATTGTCATTTGAAGATTGATGCTTCAATTTCTAATTCATTATTTCAACTTACACAAACTCTTCGAATATAAATGAAAAGGATATGTGTTAATTTTGTTGATTGAAATTATTTACAGTTTTCATATACTTGATTAGTTATATGTTAGTTTCATTACTTGGAATGTTTTTCATATATTGAAACTCATATGTAATTAATTTTTAATGAAGGAAGAGTTGATGTTATGATTATTTCTTTTTAGCATAAAAAAAGTTATTGAACTTTTCTCGGTTGTGTTTCAACAAGTTTCCTAAAATTTTGCATTTTGTGTTCTCTGATTAGCAAGATGCTTCTTTCCTGTAGATGAAAAGGCTTAGCATATTGAATGTAAATTTTAATTCAATCATTAGATTAGTATGTGCCCATGGCCAGGATAGTTGTTTGTTTTTTCTTAGATGTATTGTTAGTGTGTTATCATTGCGTATTTTTTTTTGTCAATTTTAAATGTATATTATTCATCACAGGTTCTACCAAATTGTTGTCATCATTTGGTCCTCCTCAACTTATTTTCATTTAAAATTTCCCTTTTTTTTTATTGTAATATAGAATAGATGTTATTATATTATCTTTGCACTAGTTTGTTTGATATTTAGTTCTAAAAGTTCTTAAAAAGTCTTTATTTTTCAAGGTTCTTGAAATCTTGTAACTTTTGTATAATTTGTAATATTCATAAATCTTGTATAAAGTAGTTGATGATTTAATTGGTCATCTGTGTAAATATTAGTGGTTTGTTTATAATCGATAGGTTAATTGTTGATCTTAGTAACTAGGGCCCTTAGGATAATCTTTTCCAAATATTTTCTTACAAAAGAAGACTCCCTCATTGGCTAATGGAGTCGTAAAACACGTAAGGGATAACCACAACAAATGTCTTGGGTTCTTCTCTAAGGACCTCAGACCGGGTTGTTTCCTCTTATTTGATGATTGGTCGCTTCTTCCCATCAACAAATGGCGCTAGAAGGAGGTCCGAAGTAAATTTAATTGCAATCATTGTATTAGTCATTTATCCTTCAACTTATCAATTATTTTTTATTTTTTATTTTTTATTTTTTATTTATCCTTGTTTGATGTTACCAACATGCTTAAGGGTAGATTGGATGACAAACTAGCCTACTTGGACTCCAATTCTTTATTGTTACATAGAAATAATGGCTCCTTCCCAAATCTCTATTTGAAGTTGTTTTTCTTGACTAATCATTTTTTATGCTTCAATAAAGATAGTCTTTCTCTTGTCAAAGACTGTCAAAGACACAGTTTGATGGTAAGAGTAATTTTTTTTCATTTGATCATATTCTTTGAAAATTGTAATGATTATGATATTGACGAAGATGTGAAATGCATTATTTTTACTCTCACTCTCACTTGTCAAGCCAAAGAATGGTGTCAATTGTTCTTGGTTGCCTCTGTACATAGTTGGGATCAATTTACAAGAATGTTCCTTCATGCATTCCAATATTATGACTACGATAAGGTACGTTTTGAATTTGAGAATCTACGCAGATTTGAAGGTGAACCTTTAGAAAATTTTCTCACTGGATTCATTTTTTTTTTTTTTTAATTTCAGTCCCAAGATTTACCTTGGGATATAGAATTAATGGATTTGTTTTGATATATCGTTTCTCTTCCTTATATTTTAAATAGATATGATGAACCTTAAATAGATATGATGAACCTGAAGATATAATTTTTCTAAGTACCTTCGATACTATTGATGAGCCTGAAATTGTTGATCTTGTTAAAACAAACAATTTAGAAATTGTTAATGAACAATCTCAGGAAGATATGAGCTCGTATGATGAAATTAACATTTCTCCTGAAACTGTTTTGGATTATAATAAAGTTGTTGTTTGTAATGAAAAGGATAATAAAAAATGATTAATTCAAATTAAAACCATTAGAAATGATGATAAAAGTTATCACATTAAATATGATTCCAATCAATTTTCCGATATCATTATTAATCCTACTTAGACACACATCTTAGATCACCTACATACTCATTTTCAAGAATGTAAACCTCTATTCAATAAAATAGATTACACTCTTCAAATGATACCAAACTATGGTGAACATGAGGTCCATGTTGAAGAAAACAATGAAGAAATATTATTGGAAACTCAGGTATCAAACATATAAACTTTTAAATTTATTTTCTTAAAAAACCACTTCTCATTATATCCTAATCTTTTTTCCAATAACAATTTGTTTGACAGTCATTTAAAGGTTTCTATTTATACTAATGCCTCATTAATAGACAGAGGAACTATCATTAATTAAATAATTTATCAACCTTTTACCAAGTATGATCATAATAATGAGCTATTAAATGATCATTCTTCCAATTCTTCTGAGATTATTTATACCAATTCATCCAATTATTCTTCTGGTTCTGATTTATTTCTTGTCAAGTCATTTATTATGATGATTTGGAAATATAGTCAAATCATTTATTATGATGATTTGGAGATTGAGAATATTGAGGCAATTCACCCTTGGGTGATGGTTATTTTAAGTTTTCATGTTTTTATCTCCAAAGTCAATTTATATTTTTAAAATGAAAGGTGTTTTTATAATAATAATGTTGAAATTGATCTTCATCCTGAATCTTGAATCTTCTATTCATCGTAATGATTTAAATTTTTAAGAAAAGAAATCCATTCCTATTTTTAATTTTGAGATTATCTTTCAAGCCCCCATTTTTTTCCATGATCTTGAAATCTTTACACTATTATATGCAAGTACTATCCTTGATTGCATTATCTCAGCTGATACTTGTGAAAAGGAATTTTCTGTGAATAAATCCCTAGTGTCTTCTAAAAGTAATGTAAACAGAGTTTCTAATTTAAGTTAAAATACTCATTGTTTTCTATAGTCTGAGGTACATCATTTGACTTTGGCCAGTTATCCTATCTTTCTACAAATACTCTACGATCTTTAACAGTCTTGCACCCTTGATGACCCAATTGAATATTTCTTCGAGAAATAAATTTCCAAGAAGATTTCTGATGTTTTTACTCATGTACATACTATTAAATTTCCGTTACAAGAAAATATTTATGAAACTGCTTGTCAGTTTGCTACTCCAACTATGCTTCCCATTTAACTGTTTCATTTTAACCACATGGATTTTCATGATAGGATAGAAGTGTGGTTTTCATGATAGGATCGAAGTGTGGTTGGAGAATTCATTTCAAGTGAGATTTCTTGTAAATAAAATTATTTTTACGTCGAAAGGCATACACCTATTGATAATGGGCAGATTTAATAGGGGTTTAGTGCTTAATAAGTTTTCTATGGACATGATTAAATATGGCTGGAATATTCTTAGTAGTCATACAAAATAAATGGCTGTGATTTCAATCATTAACTTCCTAGCTATTATAAAGACATCCGTTTATGTGTTTACTTTTTTACATTTACCTAATCATATTTAAAAATTACTTTGATAGCTAACTGATTGCCACGTAAGTGATTACCAGAAATTAAAATATTAACATCAGATAAATGAAGCTCAACCGTTTATTTGTTATTTAACAATAAAATTTAATATATTTTTTTAAGGATTCTTTTCATCTTATCAACCTTTTGGCGTTGATCAGCCACAATTATCTGGCTGTGCTAGTCCTATATCTATTAAAAATAAGTGTGCATAATATGATAAATCTGTATTCATATAGTTTATTATGGATTCAGTTTATGCTACTAATTCCGGATGTACATATGACTGCATGGTTAAAAAACTGAAATGGCTCCATTGGAAATTCGATTTCACCTAGTTCTAGTTGTCCTTGTAAAGTAGACTAAGACTAGGAGTAGGAGTAGTTTAGTTTAATTTGTTTTTTTTTTCTTTTACTACAGTAATTCATGTATGAAACTAAGCAGGTGACGAGCCCTTCAGAGAGGCCAGCTTTAGCTTTTCATGCTTATCTATTTAACTTTTGGGAAATATTAGAAAACGCTTCAAAGAGTGCCAACAAATCTATTTGTTCATCGTACCTGTTCAAAGAAGTATGCTTTATTTTTCATCATAATTTCAGTCATGTCAATCTATTCTTAGAAGTTGATCATAGATTTTTTCCCAAAAATAAATATATGCACATGTTTCATTAGATTGCTTTGCAAATTTCATCCTACTGCTTTTAATGCTGTTGAAACTACTCCTAAATCTGACTTGGTGGAAAATTATGATAATTTTCAACATGGTTAGATTCAACGTTTATCACTACAACAACATTTTCATGATACCTATAGATATTAATTCTTTTTCAAAGGTAAATTCAAAACTAGCTCCCATTTCGTCAACAATTGGTTTATCATTAAGTCTGAGCTCTAGTGATCTTATTAATGATGCTTTGAATATTGGTGGTAGAAACCATGAGGAGGTATCTAATGTTTTGTACTATGGCTATCATTACTTCTTTCATATGGATTTGTCTTCCAATGTGAATTCATTTAGTAATGATTCTATCAAATTTTATGTTGAAGGTATTTATTTCAACTAGTTCAAATTTAATTGAAAAAGAAACTTTTCGGGATGATGTAAATGTTAATAATTTGTGTTAATTGTTACAACCGTTAACTAATCCGACGGTTCGGTTCAACTAACAGATGACTCAACTAACCGACGGTTCACCTGTCCGCATCCGCCTATAAATAATGTATCCACATTCATTTTTTAGATAAGAAAGATCGATTTGTGTTCTCTGTGTTTTGTGCATATTATGGAGTTTATTTGGTCTGTTACAGTGGTATCAGAGCCACGTTTTTTAAACTCCATGCTATTTTGTGTGTCTGCGTGAGAGGGACAGCCAGTGCGCGTGAAGCATTGGCAACTCATGCTATTTTGTGTGCCTGCGTGAGAGGGAGAGTGAGTGCGCGTGAAGCATTGGCCAAGCAGCTCCAGATTCGAGAGGAGAAGCCTGTTAAAACCGCCGTTTGCTGGTTGTTTTTGTTCCATGCTAGTTTGTGCATGAAGGGTCTCGCTGCAAGGGAGATCACAGTGGAGCATCGAAGGACTGGGTCGGGCCTGTGTACTAAGCAGTCTACAAAGGCGTTGTTCAGCAGTCAAGGCCGTAGGTGTGGTTGTGAGATTTTTTTTGAATTTCATTTATAGAGATTAGTTTACAATGCATTCATTAGTATCAATTGTGGGAGTAGTACTTTCCGGTCAGGAAAATGATCAAGAATGATTTCGAAAAATTAAAAATACTCTTATTTTTAATGATTTATGGGAGGAAATTTGTGAAGGCAAGGATGACAATGACCCAAAGGAACCTACAGACGCCAGACAACTTGTAATTTGGAAGAGTAAAGATAAAAATGCACATGCTTTAATTTCTGCCTCAGTCACTGAAGAGGTAAGCAGACATATTCTTTCCAGCACCACAACGTTTAAAGCATTAGAGAAATTAAAAGATCTTTGTGACTCCCATTCAGAGCTGGAAATTATACAATTGTTGATGAAGTTGTTTAATCTGGAACTGAAAGATAATAATCCCATGAAGTTAGCTTCCGAAATTAGAGCTCTTTTTTATCATATTGACTCAACTGGTGTCAAAGTGGATTTACAACTCACAACATTTATTAAAGCCTTGTATCCTACCTATTCACATTACTTAGAATCTCTTCAAGCTAGTGGACAAATGAAAGCCATGACTTTTGATACTCTTGTAGACAAAATTGCCGAAAGAGAGAAAGCTTTTGGGAAGACAGAATCTTTTTCCACTTCCACAGTTGAGACTTTGTGTCTTGCACAGAAAGAGCAGAAACTTAGAGGAGAGTCTGCTAGATTTGACAATAGTCACAGAGGTCATGGTAGGATACCATTTAGAGGCAGGGGGGGTCATTATCATCAAGGAGACAGACAACAAGATGATAGACAACAAAAACATTTTCAGAATGATAAACAATTTCTTAAGTGTTATAGGTGTGGTAAATTGGGTCATACCTCTTCTCATTGTCGCACCCCTTGGGATAAGATTAATGAGAAGAAAGAGCAACAACCTCCAAACAAAGGAAAACCACCTGAATCTGCCAACTATATTGTTGCACATT
>ML782231.1:896877-922233 GCA_009831015.1 Picea engelmannii | reverse complement strand
TTTTATTGATGATTACACCAAGATGTGTTGGGTTTATCTGTTGAAAGAGAAATCTCAGGCTTTTGCAACTTTTAAGAATTTTCATCTATGGATTACAAATGAAACTCAACTTAATATTGGAACTCTACGATTAGATAATGGTGGTGAATACACCTCTAATGAATTTGCAAAGTACTTACAAAATAATGGGATTAAACATCAGACCACTGTCCCTTATACTCCACAACAGAACGGTGTAGCAGAGCGCATGAACATAACTTTGCTTAATATGTTAAGGTCAATGATGTTTTTTCAGAATGTCAGGTTGATGTTTTGGGGAGAAGTAGTTCTTTGTGCCATTTATATTCGCAATCGTTGTCCGTCTACTTCCATCAATAATAAGTCCCCTTATGAATTATGGTATAATCGTCTTCCTGTTGTTCAACATTTCAGAGTTTTTGGTTCTCCATGTTATGTGTTAATTCCTAAACAACAACGCGACAAATTGGGTGTAAGAAGTCGAAAATGTCTTTCCTTGGGGTATTCTAATACCTCCAGAGCTTATAGATTGCATGATGAGGAAAACAGGAAATTTGTTATTTCAAGAGATGTTGTTTTTCTCGAATTTGCTAAAGATGCTTCTACTATTGATAGGCAACTCAATCATTTGGATAGATTCTCTTCCAAGAAGTTTTAATATGAATGGGATAATGATCTCCCACATCTTGAAGGGGGGATTCATATTCTAGACTAGTCTGTGGATTTTCCTTCAACAACACCA
This sequence comes from Picea engelmannii, assembly GCA_009831015.1. Classification (NCBI taxonomy): domain Eukaryota; kingdom Viridiplantae; phylum Streptophyta; class Pinopsida; order Pinales; family Pinaceae; genus Picea; species Picea engelmannii. The sequence continues at coordinate 921,473 of ML782231.1, read as the reverse complement.
GAGAATGAGACCACATCAAAGAATGAAGATAAATTAATTGATAGCAATGTTTTTGATGATAATAATGTTTCTGTAGAAGAATAATTGGTTGATAATAATGTTTCTACTGAGGAAAAATTGGAGGATAATAATGGTCATGAAGAACCTATTTCAAACACTCTTGAAACTGAACAAACATTGCAGCAATCAGTACGCAGATCAACACGAACCAAGACAATGACAAAAAGGTTTGATGAATTTGAGTTAAACTTTTCTATTGTTAATGAACCTACTACTTTTGAAGAAGCCACTAGTTGTAATGAATGGAAAGCTGCAATGCAAATAGAGTATGATGCTCTTATTAAAAATGGCACTTGGAGGTTGGTTGATCCTCCTATTGGAATCAAACCAATTGGTAGTAAGTGGATTTTTAAAAGTAAATATAAAGCTGATGGTTCTCTTGATAAGCACAAAGCAAGACTTGTAGCAAAGGGGTATGCACAAAAAGAAGGTATTGATTATACAGAAACATTTKCTCCTATAGCGAAATGGGGCACTATTAGAACCTTATTTTCTCTTGAAGCTCAAAAAGGATGGAAAATACATCACATGGATGTAAAAACTGCCTTCTTAAATGGAGATTTAAAAGAAGATGTTTATATGTTGCAGCCAAAGGGTTTTTCTGTTAAAGGAAAAGAACATAAAGTATGAAAATTGATAAAATCATTGTATGGTTTAAAACAAGCACCTCGTGCTTGGTATGAAAAGTTAATTGAGCATCTTCTCAAGTTGAAGTATAAGCATTTCAATCTAGATGATGCAACTTTATTTGTTAAGAAAGTTGGAAGATCGGTTGTATATCTAGTTGTCTATGTAGATGATTTGCTTATCACAGGAAATAATGATGATTATATAGCATCTATTAAAAAGGAGTTGCAGAAGGTCTTTGATATGACAGATTTGGGATTACTACATTATTATCTAGGGATCGAAGTAGATAAAAAACCGAAGCACATTTTTATTTCTCAGAAGAAATATATTGGAGAACTATTGAGCAAATTTCATATGAAGGATTGTAATCCTGTTTCTACTCCAATGGAGCAGAATTTAAAGCTTACCTCAAATGAAGGTAGTGCATTTGAAGATCCAACAAAGTACAGACAACTTGTTGGAAGTTTAATTTATCTTACTACTACTCATCCTGACATAACTTTTGCTGTAGGAATACTTTCCAGGTTTATGCATCAGCCCTGTGAAGGTCATTGGACAACAACAAAACGAGTGCTCAAATATTTAAAAGGCACTCAATCTTATGAAATCAAATATTCTAAAGTTTCAAACTTCCATCTCATTGGTTATTCAGATTCTGACTTTGATGGAGATAAAGAACATGGGGTGTCTACTTCAGGTTATTTGATGAATCTTGGATCAGCATCCATCACTTGGAGATCACGAAAGCAATCAGTTCCTACTGATTCTACAACTGAAGCCGAATACGTTGCAGCAGCTTAAGCCACAAAAGAAATCATTTGGCTTCGAAATTTTTTTGAAGACTTGCAGGAGAAACAAATGACTTCAACGCCTCTCTTTGTTGACAATACTTCTGCAATACAATTGGCCAAAAATCCTAAATTCCATGATCAAACCAAACATATCAACACCAAATATCATTTGATTCGACATCATGTTGAGGCCAAAACCATTCATCTCAATCATTGTTCCACTTCAGAACAAATTGCGGACATCTTTACTAAATCTTTGGGTCGAGAGAAATTTGAAAAATTTAGAATGATGCTTGGGATGAAAAATGTCCCTTCGGATTAAGGGGGGAATGTTAACTGTTACAACCATTAACTAATCTGACGGTTCGGTTCAACTAACAGACGACTCAACTAACTGATGGTTCACCTGTCCGCATCCGCCTATAAATAATGTATCCACATCCATTTTTTAGATAAGAAAGATCGATTTGTGTTCTTTGTGTTTTGTGCATATTATGGAGTTTATTTGGTCTGTTACAATTTGAATATCAATATCCATTCTGAACCTCTTGCATATATTTTTTATTATGTAGATAATTCAAAGCTATCATGTAATTTGCAAGAGAGAAGTTATTTTTGATGGATATTTTGATGTTGGTAGCATAAAATCGCATGCCTTGCAAAGTGAGATACTCCTAAATGAAGATTTAGATTTAGCATATTTCCATGCCTTCTCTTTATTACCATTGTCTAAGCACGTATTGATCATGATCCTCATAATTCATTTCAAGTATTCAAATATATTTATACTAATATTTCACCAAAATGTTTGTTATGAACATGAAAACCTTTTTTCTTTTGGCTCGATGTTTGTCTTAGTTTAGATTTAATAAATAAGGTGGTCATAAGAACATGAAATTTTATATGGAGAATGAAACACTTTTTTCTTTTATTTTAATTTTAATATCCATCATGGAAAGAAGCTAGTTATTTTACAAACTTTTGTAGAAGGTCAAGATCTCTTAAGTAAATCTAAATCAAATTCTTCATGGTATGCTTGCATATGTTTATCTTAATTTTTTTCTATTTTTATTACAGATATATTTTTCTCATTTTAGTTATATTTATATTTCTAATTTTTATTGTACATTTTCTGACAGGTCTTCAATTTCTTCATTGGAGATTAAATTGGATCAGATTTAGTTTTTTTGTGTGTTTTTTTGTTAAATAAAGCAGTTATAATTACATTCAAGATGCAACTGAGTTATCATTAGGGAAGCCCCTTATCGTTTTCTCAATTTTTACTTTCCATCTTGATTTTCATATTTATTGTAAGTCTTATCTTAACATAAAATCATTAAGGATTATTTAATGAATGTCTGATCATGGAGCAAGATATGCGAATGAAAGGAAAAGACAACCTTATGAACACTCATGCCTAAAATGTTTCTCATAACATATCTTAGACTTAGGATTTTGTTTTGAATTAAAGCCTAATCAATAACTACCTACCATGCTAGATTAAATTATCATGCTCATAACATAAGATCACTACTTTACTTCTTGTTTCTTATGTCAACACGTTTCTTTTTATCTTCTCTGGTTAGAATTTGATTTACTCATGGATTATGTATATATGTTTAAGTTAAGTTTATGCTTTCCTTTTTCTTTTTCTTATTTACTTTCTTGTTATTGGTTTTACATTTGCAGGGTCTCCTAGTTTTTCTTTATGTTTACTTGAAGTTTGAATAGAATCTAAGTTTATTTTGGTTTTCTTTTGTTATTATAATTTTTCCAACCTACTCATTGGGTAGAGCATAGTTTTTTATCTATAAAACTGAAATTGTATCTTCAAGGAAAGTTTTAGAAAGATGTATCTCTTCTATTGTAACTCAAATTCTTTGATTAGTCAGTCTCTGAATTTGAAAAATATGTTATGGAATATGCTCAATATTTATCTGAATTTTTCCATCATTATTCAAAAAGTTTACTTTAAACCCAATAATAATGAAAGAACTAAAATATATTTACAGGATAGTTTATTTTTAAGGTAATCAATTTTGGGGAAAACATGATAAATCAATAAAGATTAGTAATTGTTAATGTTTTATTCCATCCCTTTCTCTTAAGGAGTCTTTCAGATTCACTTCCCCATCTATTAGATGACCTCTTCTTAGATTAACAATAAACATATCCTAATCCTAATATAAAGAGTTAGTTGAAGGATATGAGGTCTCATCACGATCCGACCTACCATGATCATGGGTTCTTACATAATGACATTACCACTACTAGTTACCAAGCCAAGGTAAGGGATTTTATTTGCAATGTTGAAAATGAGAGGTATCATCATGAGCCGACTGGTTCACTTTTGTTGGTTTTCTGTGAATGTCACTTCCATTAGTTGGTTACCAAACTGGGGGAGCGACCTTCAATTGATTTCCAAAACGATCTCCAAACTATGTATCTATACCTAGTAGATGGGATAAAAGCATCTGAATATGGTTAAAAGGTACCCCTATCAAGACTATGAATGCCTGCTGACAGCAGTGGCCATGTTTGTGGTATTGAAGTCATTTTAAATACTATAATTCACTTGATTGTCTTGTTTTTCCCGAGAATAATTATTGGTAAAGATCACTATTTTTGTATTTACACATCATAAAATAAAATATTATGGGTTTATATTTTATTAATTTTCTGAATTTTGATGGAAATTATTTGGATTTTTTTAGAATTGACATAGTTAAATTAATAATATATAAGTCAGGGATGAGGTTTTTCAGGTTGTTTGAGATTTAGCATTTCAGAACATCTTATTTTTATTCTTCGATATTCATATATTTCATATTGTTAACTAGAGATAATTTCTTCACCTAGTTAATTTCCATTTGTTAGTGTTAGGAAACAAATATCTAAATAGAATAAAAACATCAGAATAAATACTCTATGCCTTGACAAATAGATAATTTCAGATAATAAGTCTCTTTGAGGGGGAAACCTCCTTATACACCACATAAATTCAAAAATACAAGATGATTCCAAATGAAAATGTCTCCTTGGTATATATAGGAGACTAGGAGGTACAATTACAACTAATGGACCGAAGACGACATAAATAAAATAACAATATTAATGTAATATTCCCCAATTAAGGGGTAATGTGCCACTATTTAAGGATTAACATGCCCCTCCCCTTTAGACAATTGTTGTATGCAACACTTGAGTAATTTTGGATTCTTATGTATAAGAGACTCATATTCTCAAGTGGAATCTTCAATAGGTAGGTTCTTCCACTTAATGAGATACTATGAAATGGATATATTCCTCAACTAGAAAATTCTTGTGTCAGTGATAGCTTCAGGATCCAATATAATTTTTCCTTCCTTGTCAAGTTCTGGAAATATAGTTTGAACTAGGATATTGTCACCTATAACCTTCTTTAATCATGAAACATGGAAAACTGGGTGTACTCGTGAAGATGTAGGTAGCTCCAATTTGTATGCCATAGTACCAATCTTTTGCAACTCCTTATAAGGGCCATAGTATTTCAGTGATAATTTATTATCCTTCTTAGCTTGCTTGAGAGACATTTGTTTGTATGGTTGTAGTCTTAAAAATACCCAATCCCCTACTTAAAAAATTCTTTCACTACGATGTTATCTTCTTGTTGTTTCATGTGATTATGTGCCATGGTTAGGTTCTCCTTTAAGTGTTGGAGAACTTGTTGATGCTTGATGTGATTTTCTACTGCTTGAACCTTAGATTTTTATTTTAGAGAAGAAGTGATGGGTGGTTTGTGATATGCATAGAACACCATTAATATAGGTGGATATTAGTGGCCACCCACCTTTTCCAGCTGGCTCAAAACAATTTTTTGACAATTTTGGCAATTTACTATTTTTAGCAGTTTTAACTTCCGGGGCCATTTTGAGGGCGTAAATGAAGGTTTTTCGGGATTGAGTTTTGCAATGATATCGTAAGGCATGATTGAGCCCCCAAAATGAATCCCCTCAACGATACCTTTCCAACGGGCTATCACATGCCTAAAACGAATATCATATGCAAAAGTTTTGACCCCAGGAAGTTGATGTACTAACTTACCCAAACGGGGCCCACATAACTTTTGGTGCTTCATCTCCTAGGGTTAGGTTTTTGGATGTATAGGGTTTTTGAAATTATTTTTTATTGTAAAAAGGCCTTCAGATCCTCATTGTAATCATCTTCTTGTGAATGAGAACAGCTGTCACATCTCTTCTTAGAGATAAGCCGCCACCATTCCAGGAAGCTTGTTTCCGCTACATTTACAGTTTCAACTTATTTCCTTATTGAATAGAAAACCAGTTTTACTGTATATTTGTTATTTTGTGTTAAGAAACTGTTAATAATCTATTTTCATTTGATTATGCTCATAAAATAAAGGTCAATGGTATGAGAGCGGTCTGCTCCTTATCATCTTAATGCATTTCCCCAATGAGGTCGGAGTACAAAGAGTTGGGTCTCGAGCTTGTTTCTCTTGAGGATAGAATCTCTCACACACCCAATCAACCTATCATGGCAGGAGAAAAGAAATATGATGGGACATGAGATCCTTTCAAACTATTGATTGAGGAATCCCTCACGCAACAAAGGAATGAAATGATGGATAGTTTCGCGCAAATCCTTCAGCGGCTACCAACAGGCGACACATCTTCTTTGAGCAGAGGTGACACCCCCTTCAAGGTATACATAAAATTCAATATTCCTATATTTGAAGGTCATATAGACGTAGATGTTGTAGACAAGTGGTTGAATCTAATAGAAGGGTATTTTTTTGTCCATAACTTTTCGAATAGAGAAAATATTACTTTTGCACTCCTCAAAGATGTTCCCCATGTAAAAGATTGGTGGGAAAATTTTTGTGAGCAAAAGGAAACAGAGGAACCCTCATTATTTACAGTCACAGCCATCTGGTATTCCTTCAGGGATGTTATTAAGGAAGAATACTACCTTGTCGGAAGTTATGATGACTTGTATACCAAATGGACCACACTGTGGCAAGAAAGAGACCAAGTAGTGTCAGATTTCATGAATAGATTTCATATCTTGCGTACCAAGTTGGGTATCAAAGATTCAGAGCTACATTTGGTGCTCAATTATCGCGGTGCTATGCATAGATACATCCAGACCAAATTGTAATTTTTGGACATCTCATCCTTGGGTATGGACTACTGATATGCTGTCAAAATTGAGCAAAAGATCAAACAAAAGACGCGGAAATTTGGGCCTGGGAACCCCTCACAACAAAATCCAAGAAAGGGAAGATCCAACCCACAGAACAAAGGACATAGAAAAGATGGATAGTATCAGGACAACCATTCCAAGCCACAAGCAAAGAAGGACACTGAAAAGACAAAGAAAGATACTGGGAAGTGGTGCGACTTCCATAAGATCCCTTGTCATAACACTGTTGACTGCTGCTCAAAGTAGTCATTGGTGGCCGAAGTGAAATCCTCTGAAGCAGATGCGGGTTTAGACTTTGAGCCAGAACCGGAAAGGGGAATATGGATCATTGACTTGGAACGCAATGCCACCGTTGCTACCACCAAGCCCCATCTTGGTGAACCAGACAAGCAAGAAGAAGGAGAACACCTCTTCCATTCATAGATGTGGGTAAAAGGCACCCCATTGCACTTCATCGTGGATAACGGTAGCCATAAGAACCTCATCTCAACAGAGGTCATCAAGAGGCTAGACTTGCCGACAACACCACACCCACAACCCTACACCATTAGATGGCTCCTCCAAGGAAGAGATCTCCATGTCAGCCAACAGTGTCGACTTTCATACAACATCAAGACCTTCAAAGATGAGGTATTGTGTGATGATGCTCCTCTTGAAGTTTGTGATCTTTTGGGACAACCTTATTTATGGAAACGTCATGTTATATATGAGTCTAGGCCTCGTAGTGTTATTATTACTTTGAATAGGAAATTGTACAGGATACCCGAGGTAGTCCCACCTAGTGTTATTTCCTTGATCTATTCTAAGCAATGTAGGAAATTTATCTCTCAGACGTGGATTTTTGTCTTCTTAGTGATTCTCTCTCAGAATAAGAGAAATATTAGAGCCACATCTAGGGTCTCTGCCACTGACCTCTCTACACAGCAGAAGCAAGTAGATAAGGTCGTGGAAGAATACTCAAATATCTTCTCCTCACCTATCGGGGTACCTCTGCACTGCTAGGTCAAGCACCCCATCGATCTGACCCCTGACACATCGTTACCCAATGGGCCAGTCTATCGCCAGTCTCTGTTAGATAATGAGGAGATCAATCAATAGATCCAAGAATTGCTCCACAAGGGGCACATAAATCCTAGCTCATCACCTTTCCGGAGCCCATTCATGCTGGTACAGAAGAAAGATGGAGCCTGGTGACTCTGCATTAATTACAAGGCTCTCAATAAAATCACATTCAGAAACCGGTACCTGATTTCCTGAATAAACGACTTCCTTGAACAACTCATGGGGGCCAAATACTTCAGCAAGATTAATCTGTTGTCTGGCTACCACCAGGTCTCGATAGAACAAACAGATGTATGGAAAATTGCCTTCAAGTCAAAGCAAGGCCTTTTTGAATGATTGGTCATTCCCTTTGGTTTGACAAATGCTCCAGCCAATTTCATGAGGATGATGGATGATATCTTGCGACCATTCACCAATACTCTTTTAGTGGTGTATCTGGATGACATTCTCATTTATAGCAAGTCTTGGTCTGAACACTTGCAGCATATTCAACAGGTTCTGCACACCCTACGACAACACAAGCTATATGCCAATTTGGAAAAATGCTCCTTCGGCATGGACAGGGTCCATTACCTGGGCTACATAATTGATTAGCATGGCGTACATGTGGATCCAACCAAGATCCATGTCATTTGTGACTATCTAGTCCCAACCATACTCACTGATCTTCGTAGCTTCTTAGGCCTTGCTAACGTCTACCACAAGTTCATGGTGCAATTCTTCCATATTGCATGGGCCCTTACATAAATAACCAGGGGTGGTGGTAAGGAAAAATTTGCATGGTTCCGGTCCCAACAACAAGCGTTCGACGATTTGAAGCAACGCTTGTGCTCAACCCCAGTACTTTCACTACCAAACCTGCAAAAGCCCTTTGAGATTGAGACAGATGCTTCAGACTATGCAGTGGGTGTCGTTCTCACTTAGCACGACCACTCGTGGCCTATCATAGTGAGACACTATCAGATGTTGTCCATAAGTACCCTACTTATGACAAACAAATGTAGTCCATTGTGCAAGCCTTCCACCAGTGGAGACATTACATTCTTTGGAAGGACACAGTCATGCACATTGATCATAAGCCATTGTAGCTCATGCAGACACAAGGAAAATTGCAGAATGATTGCCATCAAAAGTGGTCCACATACTTGCAACAATTCCACCTCAACATTAAGTATAAAACATGAAGAACCAATCACATCGTTGATTGCCTCAACAAACTGCCATTCGCGACACTCACCACGGTGCTAGAATCCTGCGGTCATGAGACCTTTGGATGGACCCAAATCTATGAGAAAGACCTAGACTTCACCACCACCTACCAAATGTTGGGTGAAAACACAGTTGTCGATAATTTCCATCTTCAGGATGGGTTGTTGTGTCGTATGGGCCACATCTGTGTTCCATCAATTGAGAGAGAAAAAATGATCTGGGAAGCCCACTACAGTTGTTTGGCAGGACACTTTGGCATCAAAAAGACAATGGAGATTCTACAGAAACATTTCTACTAGCCAAAAATTCAACATGAGGTCAACAAGTATATTAGGTCCTGCACTACCTGTGCTATTGCCAAACCAACCCCTAAGAAATAGGGCCTGTACACCCCTCTTCCTAATCATGATAGGCCATGGGAATCCATCTCAATAGACTATATATCGGGCCTCCCATCCACCAAGCAGGGAAATGACTGTGTTTTTTGGTTTTTGATCTCTTTTCTAAGATGGCGATTCTGGTTGCTTGCAAGAAGAACATCACAGTAGAGTTCATTGCCAAGATCTTCTTTGAATGAGTCTGGGTACATTTTGGAATCCCACAAACCATTGTCTCATATCGGGATAGTCGATTTCTCAGCACATTCGGGTCGAGCCTCTGGTCATTGTTGGACACCAAGCTCACCAAATCCATGACCTTCCACTCCCAGACAGATGGTCAAACCAATGTCGTCAATGGAATGATTGTGCATATCCTTCACATGTATAATTCAAAGCACCCTTGCACATGGGATGAGAGCCTTCCCTATGTCCAAGAAAGATACAACTAAGCCCTGCATAGCTCAACTGACCACAACCACTTTTAGGTGGGGTTGGGATTCCAACCATTGGGTCCCATAGATGTTGCACTTCCCCTTGTATTCACCTCAACCGACTCATCTCCTACTCCAACTGAAGCTGAAAAATCCACCCGGTTCATTGAGTGGATCCAACACATCTGCCAACAGGTTCAGGATATCCTACAGAAGTCTAATGACAAGTACAAGCAATGCCATGAGAAACATCGGGTGCCATATAAGTTTCAGGTGGGCAACAAAGTTTGGTTGCACTTGTAGAAATAACGCCTTATAGGACCCCATCAGAAGATTCTCCCACTTCGTTATGGCCATACACCATCACCAATTCCATGGGAGATAATGCTTTTGATCTCAACAGTCCTCCTTTCCTTTTCCTACACCTAGTGTTCAATGTGGATCTCCTTCACCCTTATTTCCCATCATTATTGGACACCTCAGACGTAGCAGAGAAGATGACACCAACATAGCTCAAATCCATCTGCATAAAATAGGAATCCAACGATCAGATTGTGGACACATATATCAAGGTAACTTGACAACAAAGGATCCAACTTTATAGAGTCGTCAAAGCAAGGCAGCTCCTGCACCAAGGCAAGTGGCTCACCCGGGGCCAAATTCAATAGAAATTTCCTCATATGATGGGGGGAATTAACACAATGGAGACCATTTATTTCTAAATAGGGAGGATTGATCTAGGTGTATATCAGTGGCCACCCACCTTTTCCAACTGGCTCAAAACAGTTTTCTGACAATTTTGGCAATTTACTATTTTTAGTAGTTTTAACTTTCGGGGCCATTTTGAGGGCCTAAATGAAGGTTTTTCTGGATCGATCTTCTCAATAAAGGACAAGGGAATGATTGAGCCCCAATAATGAATCTCCTTGACGATACCTTTCCAAAGGGCTATCACACGCCTAAAACGAATATTGTATGCAAATGTTATGACCTTGGGAAGTTGATGTACTAACTTACCGAAAGGGGCGTACATGACTTTTTGTGCTTCATCTCCTAGGGTTAGGTTTTTGGATGCCTAGGGTTTAGGGAATTCATTTTTATTGTAAAAAGGCCTTTAGAGCCTCATTGTAATCATCTTCTTACGAATGAGCGCAACTGTCTCATCTCTTCTCAGAGATAAGCCTCCACCATTCCAATAAGCTTGTTTCCATTGCATTTTACAGTTTCAACTTATTTCCTTATTGAATAGAAAACCAATTTTACTGTATCTTTGTTATTTTGTGTTAAGCACCTTCTAATAATCTGTAGTCATTTCGTTCTGCTCATAAAATCTGGATCAACCATAAATGGTGTCATTTTTCTTGCAGTATGAAAGGAAGTGTTATACCACCATTCTTCCAAGGGTAACCACTTGAACCATTGTGTTTGTTTATCAGAGACAAAGAAACAAAGGTATCCTTCCAAACATTTGTTCACTATCTTAGTTTTTCCATCATATTGAGGATGATAAGTTGAGCTATGAGACAATTAAGTACCCAAACAAGAAAATATTTCTATCCAAAAATGTCCAGTGAAGATTCTATCTCTGTCACTGACAATAATCTTTGTGCTTCCATGTAGTTCTCGAAATATCTCCATGAATGTGGTGGCAACTGTACTAGATTTTAAAGGATGGGAGAGTGAAAAAAAGTGTGCATATTTGGTAAGTCTATTAAAAATCATGATGATGACACTCTTTCCTTCATACTTTGGTAAGCCTGTGATGAAATCCATGGAAATATCCTTCCAACGTTCAATTGGGATGGCTAGCAGTTGTAAAAGACACGGGGTCTTAATTGGTTACACCTTATTTTGTTGGAAAACCAAACATTCTACCAAAAAACTTAAAACATTAGTTTTAAGGCCATCCCAAAAAAAATCCTTCTTTACCCCGTGATAGGTTTTCAAAAATCTTGAGTTCCCTCCTACTGGAGAGGTGTGCATTTCCAAAAGTACCTTTTGTTTGATTTGGGAGTTCTTACATAAATATAAGTGATTTTTATACCATAGTGAATCAGTTTTCCATGTAAATGTATCTGATGCACTGGAATCCTACTGCAACCTTTGAATGAGAGTCCACACTTTTTTGTCATTCTTCGATTCATCCCTTGCTTCTATTATCCAATCAGGTTAGATGACAGAGATAGAATAGATAAAGGCCTCAACATATTCATCATTTCTTGAGAGTGCATCTACCACAATGTTTTTCTTCCCTTTTTTGTAAATTATTTCAAAATCATAACCCAACATCTTGGTCACCCATTTTTGTTGTTCTTCTGAAGATAGTCTTTGCTCCAATAAGTATTTAAGATTTTCATGATCTATTTTGACCTTGAAGTGACTACCTATTAGGTAAGGGTGTCATTCCTTCAATGCATGTATTATTTCCATCATTTCTTTCTCATAAATGGGTTTGTGTAAGTCCTTTCCCTTGAGTGGCCAAATTTCAAAAGCAAGGGGCCTTCCTTCTTGCATTAGAACAATACTAATGCCATTTCCTCAGGCATCACATTCCACAATAAAGGTTTTTGTGAATTTTGGTGTGGTCAAGATAGAATCTTTGTACATCGCCTATTTAAGTTGCTCAACAGGTTGAGTTTCCTATGGATTCCATGAAAATTCATCCTTCTTAGTTAATGCCATTAAAGGTGTTGTTATTCTTCCATAGTTTCAAACAAAATTGTGGTAGTAACCTCTCAAACCCAAAAATCCTCGAAGATTCTTCAATGTTTTGGGAATCGGCCAATCCATCATGGCCTTAATCTTGTTAGGGTCTACCTTGATACCTTCATGAGATACAATATGACCCAAATACTCTACCTCCTTCACCCCAAAGAAAAGTTTGGATTTTTTGGCATATAGTTGTTTCTCCTTTAGTAGCTATAACACCCTGTCAACATGTCAAACATGATCATCCCAATACTTGCTATAGATTAGTATGTCATCAAAAATTACTAACACCATTTTTTTAAGGGATTGAAAATGGAATTCATCAACCCTTGGAATGTGGAAGGTGCATTTGTGAGACCAAAAGGCATGACAAAAAATTCATAATGGCCTTCATGAGTTTTGAATGTTGTTTTTGGGATATCTTCTTGTTTCATTCTAATATGATGATACCCTGAACGAAGATCCAAATTTGTGAAGTAGATTTCTCCATGTAGTTCATCTAACAATTCATAAATGATGAGAAGGGGAAACTTATTTTTAATGGTGATCTTGTTGAGATCTCTATAATATGGACACATATGTCATGCACCCTCTTTCTTGAGTACCATTGCCACCGATGCAGAGTAAGAACTTTGGGTAGGTCAAATAATGTAAGACTCTAACATTTCTTCAACCATGTGCACAATTTCACTCTTCTAGGCATAAGGGTATCTGCAAATCATGATGTTAGGAGGAACACTCCCAAGAATTAGGTGAATAGCATGATCATGATCATGAGTGTGTTGGATAGACCAACCACACTAATAGGGGGGGTGAATTGGTGTAGGGATATTTTTACTCTTTTACAAAACACCTTTGTTAGAAATTACCATTTACTCATAATTCATTACTTTCATTTATGAAAAGTTGTATGTAAACATATATCAACAACAAATATCATCAATAAGCCATCACCACAAGGAACAAAAGGAACACAAGATATATGTATAAGTTTCTTTTATATTACGAACTACAATCCTTGGGGGTTTTTCAGCAAGAACTAAATAGAGAAACAATTCCACAAGAACACCAACTCTCAATGCAAGACTAAACCTACAAATCTCAGCATCAATTGAGAGAAGGAATCAATCCTCAATAGATACCAATTTGTCAACATGTATGCGACCAGTTTATACTACAACCCACATATGTGTGCGACCTGCCTATACTACAACACGGGTATGTACGTGCGTTATCCCACTATCAACCCATGTACATTTTCATAAACTAGGGCTTCTAAAACTTCACAAATTCTTCCCTTCAGACCCTTTCTACCTCTATCACATCCACTTCTAATCTGTCACTGCACTCTGCCTTTCACTTCCCAATCTATACCATAACCAATCACAAACATATATATGCCATCCAACAAGCTATGCATGATCCTCAATCATACACCATCACATATTATAGATATTTCTCAATCATAACAGATTTGGACTACTCAACTAACCAACTGCCATATTTAGAAATCAATACAACCATACAAAGAATGCCTCAAGCATTCACCATACCATGATAAAATATAAGCATGAAGACAACATATAACCATATCATATATTTTGTAGAAAATCTTAATCAATAGACCATTGTTCTAGGAACTTGCTTCAGACTTCACGAACTTGGCACCAACACTTGCTCAATCATATAGGGATTTTCCCTCATGTGCACTTCCTATTATACTACCAAAATGCTTACATATGCACCATATTTACAGGGGCACACTTCCTGGGGTGGGACAGGAATGTGGGGAATGAGGGAATGTAGGCTGTCAGTTGCATGAGTACCTATGATGGAGTCTTTCCCATTGTCTACAAGCCATTAGCCTGGTTGAGAATCCCTTTACCTAGGTGGAGTTTAGTCCTAGCTCAAGGGTTACCCACTGCTGAGAGTGATGAGCAGTGTGGTCTAAGGCTAGGAGGTTCTTGGAAGGTCTACACCAAGATAAGTGTCAACTGTGTGATAAAGTTACATGTTATATTTCTATTTACATACTTATTTTTATGGGTTATCATAGGTGTAGTTATAATTGTGTTTATTTTTATTGGTATTTCCTGTATATGCTACATGTATATGTTTACCATTATTTCAGTGTGAATCTGTGCCATTACATATGTATTTGTATGTTTACGTTATATATATATGTTTCCGGAGGAGCTCTATGTGTATATATTTTAATTGCATGTAGTTTGAAAAATTTATGTGGCATAGCTCAGTTGGATGATGGGTATGTTACAATATGTTCCGCATCGAGAATGAAATCATTTTGTTGTGTATCATGGCTCGACCTGGGTGGTTGGGGATGTTACAATATGGTATCAGAGCTTTAGTTTTCAACACTAAGCCTGGATGGGCCAAGCAAGTTGACTTGAAGCGAAATTGGCCAAATCACAAGTTATAGAAAGTCTGTCGTAAAACATTGGGAAAAGCCCCAATTTCGGTTGGTAAATTCATGGGAAAATTGAGAAATTCGGACAAGTGGCGAGGTATTATTGATTTATTATTTGTTCTAGCAAATTTGAACCTGGAATTGGTCGAATTTGATGTTACAGTGAAGCCACGATAGATGGAGCGAAATAAGAAATTAAAATTCTCAATTCGTGAATTGATTTTGGGAAAAATCCATTCTAGAAATGTCAACCCACAATGATTTGTTGCTGCAGAGGTTGAATTGGTGTTATCGGGGTGAAATTGAATGAGTTTCATGGTTGCAAAATGTCTATGGTAAATTGGAAGAAAAAGTTAGGAAGAAGCCCAAATTTTGGCAGCGGAATTCACGAGGAATTGATGTTCATAAAAATGAATGTCTGCAAGTGGGTGCACTAAAAATGCATGTTGCGTAGTAAAAGTTTGATATATGTAATAATTGGGCACTGCGCAGAAAAATGTTAGCGTGCGGGTGCACGTGGTAAAATTTGGTATCGTGCGGAAAAATAGTGGTGTGCTGGTGCGCGCACTAAATTTTGGGTGTTGCGTGGAAAAATGTTGGTGTGCGTGTGTGTGCACTAAATTTTGGCACTGCACAAAAAAATAATAATGACACATGTGGTGTGCACAGTATTGGCAAAGCGTAGAGGAGTTTGGTTGGTGCGCGCACAATGTGGGTATATGTTGTCGCACGACAATTTAGTGATTGGTGCGTGCAAAGTAGTGGTGCGTGGTGGCGTATACTAATCTTTGGCATGGTGCAACACATCGAGTTAAATGCATATGGAATATCAACGCATGGTACAAAAACTGTGCATAGTGAATATTGGTGCACGACATAAAAGTAGTGCGCACAAGTTATTGGCACAACAAAGAAGTGATACACAGTGGTTTTAAAATGCATGAAGCACAATTTACTTTGTGTTGTTATTGCACATGGTAAATATGGGTTTACAAGTTGAATTTTGTGCATGCGAAGTCGTTTGGATGGTGAAAAATAGAAGAAAACCAACAAAATTCCACGACATTTTATACTATTTGAATGCTAGCTTTTTGCAGTGCATTTTTTAGGCCCTTAAGAGCATTTTTAGCAATGGAAAAATCACAAGAACAGATTATGCCAAGGCACACTTTGTCTTTATAGCTCAAATAAAAGATCTCGGAGAGATATTTATAATGGTGTAAACCATTCGTCAAACAGATATTTTATGAGAAAGTTACAACACAAACAGTGGAGGGTAAATTTTAAGACCCAACTAACTTCAAAGAGCCATAACTTTCTGCTCAGGAATCAGATTGAGGCGCATGAGTAGTCAATGGAAAGATATTGAACCATAGAAGATAGTCCCAAATCTGAAATAAATGTCTAGGTGTGTTAAATATGTTTAATGTGGAAAATAAGGTACATGCAACATATCAGTTACAATATGGTATGTTGTACTAGAACTTCAGTCGGTTGTAACTAGCAACCTGCAACCTAGAAAAAGGTGAAACTTGGACAGAGTGTCCATAATATGTATATGAATAAACCCAATTGAGATACTATGAAAAATATAATAGAGTAGGTGAGAAAATGCATAATTACAGTGCAGAGTTGTGCCAATTTGAAAAATGAGCAGAAAAATTAATGGACAAATTTATAATAACCGTAACTTTCTTCTCAAGATTCAGAATTGAGAATGGGAGAAAGCATTGGAAATGTTTTGCAAGTGGAATATAAATATCCACCCAGAAAATTTATCTAGGAATTCAATTTTCCAGGAAATCAGAAGAAATAATTCTGACATATATTATTGAACTAGAATGGTTCATATTTTCATGAAATCGTTGAAAATAGTTAGCCTAACAAAGTTTTGTTGGTTTCACATTTTGTAGAGTTAACAAAAACTAGTTCAGATCAAGATCAACATAGATTCCAAAGTAATGGAAGAGGCATAGGGGACTTACAGTCAGGAGGATGAGATTAGAGGGATATATGTCCATTTGGGCATTGAGGGAACAAACTCCAATGGACATGGAGAAGGAAGGGATGAAAACATGAATATGGTAGAGACCATTAAAAATTTGCAGAAAGATGTCCAAAGCCATAAAGATGATAATTAAAGGCTTATGAGAGCCAAGGAGCAACAACATGACTTCAAAATGAAGTTAATGTAGAGATTGAACAAAATATAAAAGAAATTGGATAAGGAGAGTGGCTCAAGCAAATCAGGAAGTCACAAGCCTCCTAATGAGAAAATAAGAGCAAGGAGTGTTAGCAAGCATCAACACCACTCCCCGAGGCATTACAATAAGAGATCACATAGAATCTTAAGTCCATCCCCTATCAAAAATCATAAGAGGTCTGGGGTGGATGAACTATGAGGAGAAATGAAAAAAATCAAACCTCCTACATTTGATGGTGAGCACAAGAAGGATGAAGATGAGGAGACATGGTTGTTGGGCATGAGAAAGTATTTTCAATTGCATAATTATTCTTCTCATGCATAAGATATAATTTCTATCTATCAACTCAAGGGAAAGGCATCCATGTGGTGGGATCAGCTTGTGCAGGTGCAACATATTAAAGAGAAAAGTGTTACTTGGAGGGTATTCAAGAAGTATTTTGAGAAGAAATACTTGACTAAGAGATACTATGACAAGAAAATAAAAGAGATATTTGAACTCAAGCTTGGGAGTATGATCATAGATGAATATCAGAGAAGGTTTTTAGAAATGTTGAAGTATGTATCTTTCATCAAGGATGAGAGAGATAAGATTCATAGGTATTTGAGTGGATTGTTAGCATTTGTCAATGACAAAATACAGTATGATGATCCCAAGAAATTGGAGGAGACCATGAGGTGAGATAAATGCCTATATGATAAAAAAAAATCAAGTCCAAATTTCCAAAAAGATTGGGAAGACAAAACAAAATTCAAGATGGATCAGAGGAAGAAGGGAACTAAGCCACCATTCTTCAGAAATAATACTCAGGGACAACCAACTTCTAGAGAACCCAGAACGATTGCGGTAGGGGGTCAAAGGCCAAGGCAACCACCTATTCAATGTTGGGGTTGTAAATGATATCATATGTACAGAGACTGAACAAAGGTGAAAAATTGATAACTATTCACAATGTACAACAAGATGAAACAATGGAGGACATGGGCAGAAATGTACCAAGGATCTATGCATCCCTGGACAACACGCAAGCAAAATATCAATCAAATATGATTGAAGTGGAAGGTATGATCAACAACCAAACCATTGTTATTTTAATTGATTCAGGATCTAGTCATAGTTATATAGATCCTATGATGGTGGAAAGTTTTCATTTCCCAAGAAGAAAACATGGAAAATCTTGGTTGGTGCAGTTGGCTATCGAAGACAAAAGAAAAGTTAATGAAATGGTTAAGTCATGTCTTATGGACATGAATGGAATTAACACCAGGGCATATTTGAACATCTTTCCTTTAGGTTCCTATGACTCTCTAATTGGGATGTATTGTTTGGATAAACATCATGCTATCCTAGACTATCATAACAAGGAATTTACTTGCTTGGATGAGGAAGGGAGCCTAAGGAAAGTGCAGGGAATTCCCAGGGAAGTTACCATCAGATAAGTTTCAGCATTACAACTGAAGAAATGTTACAGAAAAGGGTGTCAAATATTTGCATCTCATATGGAAGAGACACATAAAGATAAGGTGCCAAATTTGGAAGATCATCCAGTCCTCGAAGAGTTTGAAGATGTGTTCAAGAAGGTACCAGGACTACCCCCAAAGAGAGACATTGATTTCTCTATAAATCTAATGCCTGGAGTAGATCCAGTGTCAAAGACTCCTTATAGAATGAGTACACCAGAGCTAAAGGAGTTGCAAATGCAACTTGAAGAACTTTTGAAGAAGGGGTATATACACCCAAGTGTGTCACCTTGGGGTGCCCCAGTCTTTTTCATGAAGAATAAAGATGGGACATTAAGATTGTGCATTGATTTCAGATAGTTGAATAAAGTGACTGTAAAGAACAAGTATCCTTTTCCAAGGATTGATGATCTCTTTGATCAATTGAAAGATGCAAAGATATTTTCAAATATAGATCTCAGGTCGGGATACCATCAAGTAAGGATTAAAGAGGAAGATATCAGCAAGACCGCCTTCAGAACAAGGTATGGTCATTATGAGTTCATAGTCGTGCCATTTGGGTTGTCAAATGCACCAGTTGTTTTCATGTGCTTAATGAATGGTGTTTTCCGAGATTATTTAGACAAGTTTTTCATTGTATTTTTGGATGACATCCTTGTATATTCCAAGTCAGAAGAAGAGCATGAGCATCATTTGAGGATGGTGTTGCAAGTATCAAGGGAGCATCATTTGTATGCCAAACTAAGCAAGTGCTTATTTTATCAGAAGCAAATTCATTATTTGGGACATATCATTTCAAAGGATGGAATATCAGTGGATCCTGAGAAGATAGAATCCATTAGAGAATGGTTAGTGCCAAGGAATGTGACAGAGGTCCGATCATTCATGGGCCTTGTAGGCTACTATAGGATATTTATTGAAGGATTCTCAAAGATTGCACACCCAATCACTTCCTTGCAAAAGAAGGGTGTAAAGTTTTAGTGGACATTTAATTGTGAAAAGAGTTTCCAACACTTGAAACAATTATTGACAAGTGCTCCAATACTAAGAATTGCATACCCAAATGAAAACTTCATTGTATGCACAGATGCATGTAAAGAAGGACTTGGTGGACTCCTCAGTCAAAATGGGTTTTTTATATGTTATGAATCACGAAAGTTGAAGGAGAATGAAAGACATTATGCCACTCATGATTCAAATTGGAAACCATAGTACATGCCTTGAGGAAATGGAGACACTACCTCATGGGGAAAAGGTTTGAGCTGAGAACAGACTATAATGGTCTGAAATATTTATTTGATAAGCCAACTCCAAATGCTAGGCAAAGAAGATGGTTATAATTTCTAAGTGAATATGAATTTGATATAAAGCATATCAAGGGGAAGGAGAACAAAGTGGTTGATGCACTCAGAATAAGAGTTCATGAAATGCATGCTACAACCATTAGCATGTACCAATCGGATTTGAAACATAGAATTATAGAGGCTACCAAATCAAATTTTCAATATAAGGAATTAGTGGCAAAATTATAGAAAGGTATTTTGCAACAGAAAATTGAGGAATACAAGCTAGACAATGAGGAAATTCTCATGTACACGGGAAGAATTTATGTACCAAATTCTCATGAATTGAAAAGTATGATATTGAGATAAATGCATAATGTACCTTATGACATGCACCTAAGTTATCAGAAAACTATTGCAGCTGTCAAGAGCCAATACTATTGGCCCGACATGAATAAAGAAGTTCTTGATTTTATTGCCAAATGTTTGGAATGTCAAAAGGTAAAGGCTGAGCATAGACACCCAGTTGGTTTGCTACAACCATTACCCATTCTCAAGTGGAAGTGGGAAGTTGTAACAATTGATTTCATCACCAAACTACCTAGAGCAAACATGCAACATGATTCTATCATGGCAGTGGTGGATAAACTTACTGAAGCTGCCCATTTTATTCTAGTTAAGCTCACTCACAAGGTAGCCAACATTGTTGATGTTTATATAAGGGAAATTGCTAGATTACTGGCATACCCAAGACAATTGTGTCTGACAGAGATCCAAAATTTACCTCAAATTTTTGGAAAGGATTATTTAATGGATTTCGAACAAATTTGAATTTCAGTACAACTTATTATCCAAAATTAGATGGACAACTAGAGAGGGTGAATCAAGTGATTGAAGATATGTTAAATATGTATGTGATGGATAAACCATCAAAATGGGAAGACTACCTACACTTGGTAGAGTTTGATTATAACAATGGGTACCAAGAATCTCTAAAGATGAGCCCATTTCAAGCAATTTATGGAAGAAAGTGAAACACATCAGTAAGCTGGGATAACCCAGTAGGAAGAACAGTGGTTGGGCCATATTTGCTCAGGGAAATGGAGAAGCAGATGATAAAAATAAAACAAAATTTAAAGGTTGCCCAAGACAGGTAGAAAATTTATGCTGATAAGAGCATAACTCAGAGGGAATTTAAAGTTGGGGACCATGTATTCTTGAAAGTGAAGGCCAACATAAGTTCCCTGAAGTTGGGAAATTGTTCAAAGTTGGCAGCTCGCTATTGCGGGCCATTTGAAATCCTAGAGAGGATTGGTCCAGTAGCTTATATGATTGCATTTCCTTCATCTATGTGTGTTCATAATATATTCCATGTATCATTGCTAAAGAAATATATACCTAATCCTAATCATGTTGTTGATTGGAATGTGATTAAATTGAAACAAGAAGACGCTTTCCAAGTGCATCCGATACACTTTCTGAACCAGAAAATCAAACAACTTCGGAATCGAGCCATAGGACTTGTAAAGGTCCAATGGACCTGGTATGGTCTTGAGGATGCTACTTGGGAGCATGAGCATGCAATGCAGGCAGAATGCCCTCATCTTTTTTTGGAGTTTTAAAAATTTTGTTGTATATGTGTACATGATGCACTAAGGACAGTGCACAAATAAGGGGATGGGATTTTAATATCCCTAGGCTGAAACCAATTGTAAATGTAAATGAAAATGTACTTAAGATGGTGAGTTGTTTGATATCATTTTGCATGCACCTTTCATGGCATAGTGTGCGCATGTACTGCGCAGTAAAATGATGAAGTGTGTACATTCCAAGATACCACGCGCAACAACTTAAGTGTGCGCGATTTTGAGGCTAGTGAGCCTTTGTGTATGTGATTTGTTTTATAGGTCGGTGAGCCAGTTATTATAAGATAGGAGGCTTATGTTTATATTCGTCCAAAGATCCTAGATGCTAAAGGCCAATGTGCCTATTTTTGTATATGTCTCATAATTAATATAAAATGCATCGTTGTGCACAGACCAACCATGATAAAAGAGTATGGGGGAGTAAACTCCACTAGTTAGGGAAAGGGAGGGCTAAATGTTAAGGAAAAGAGCTAAGCTAGGGAGCTTAAGCCAAAGATGAATATTATATTAATATTTCTTAAAGTATAAAGTATGGATAATTATTTTATCCTAAGTTCCAAAGTTGGGGACAAGTGGGCCAAAGTAGCTCCCAACATGACAAGCGTCAAGTTGGGGATATAGGAATTAGATTCAATGTTTATCACTACAACAACATTTTCATGATACCTATTGATATTAATTCTTTTTTCAAAAGTAAATTCAAAACTAGTTCCCATTTCGTCAATGTACCTTTTTGCCTATACTTTCTGCCACTATTATACTCTTGATCACCCATATTTAAACTCATACTATCACTTTATCTGATCATTCCAAAGGTATACAACGTCCCTTCTCATTACTATACGTTTAATCTATTTTGCATAATATTTTACATCACTCTCGTACTTAACCATTGATTAGAAATGTATAAGTGTTCAAACTGCAGATTAGCATTTAAAGCCTATTGCTGAAACATAGAGCTGTTACACAGTCCAAGGTCGCAGATGCTGAAACACAGAGCTGTTACACAGTCCAAGGTCGCAGATGYTGATCAGGGGATCAAATTTTGCTCAATTTTCAAAGTGCTCGGAATGTGACGAAAACAGTGCCATTACGTCCGTCTCGTCTTCCTGATTCCGGCAGTATATTTACTTTCGCAAATGGAGTACGTATGGAGGAGATATCGCAATCTGTCCGCCAAGCCAAACAGACAAAAATTTGGGGATGCTGACTATACCTGTCTGTACAGTCCGTACGGCCACGTGGAGGGCCGTACCATCATGATGACATGGCAGTTTGATGACATGGCACATATCGGTTGGTTGTTCGTCGACGAATGCTGTGCTGACACGTGTCACTATGTGATTGGTTCATATGTTTTGTTTATGTAAAATGGTATGGAGGCCGCAGGGTTCGACCCTCGGACCTCCCCAAACACCAAAGTTTTCATAACACTCCGCTAGCCAACATCCCCGCACATGTTCCTTGTTATATAACCCAACGCATATGTATTTATGTTTGGATTTCGTGCTATGTGGAAAAGGGCACGGGTCGGGGCTTACGCCCCGACCCATGGTTTTGCTGTAACACATATAACCGTATGTTTATATATGGCGCGGGTTTGAATATAGTTCACAGACTATATTATATGTATAATCATTGTATTAAAATCGCGGGGTTATAACATTGTAATATTGACGCGCGCATTGTATATTGCAATGTATTGCAATATAACATTGCATACATATATATAAAAGTTTGCATATTAAACGCGCACGGGGTTTTGTTAACCTTTGGTTTATACATATGTAACCCGTGGTTGGTCGATGTATAACCGTGCGGGAGTTTTAAAACGGGTTAACTACTTTTATGCCCATCCTATGGTCGCGTGAGCAATATGACCCAGTGATGAGGCGGTTAGGGGCTGGAGGCGCCCTAACCGTTCTACGGTTTGTACCGGTGCGCAGTTGCGTACAGGTCTTGGTTTTTCCGCTTTAAAGAGCGTGTGTGCTAGGTTTGGAGAACAAGGGTGGGAATTGTAGAACCAGAGACAACATAGTTGAAGGGGAGACTTCAAGGAGGCTATCTTCTTCATGTTTCGACCGTTTCAGGTGCCGAAAGAGCCCAGACAGGGGTTTTGGGACGCTGCGGAGCCATTGGAGCAGTCATTTTGTCATTTTGAGCACTGTAAGGCATGTTTTTGAGCACTTTGAGAAATTTAATAATAATGATCCATTGGAAGCTGGACCAGGAGATGTAGCCCGAAGTGGGGTGAACTCCTTTATCAAGTTGTTGTGTTTATGTCTGATGTTCAATGATTTATGCTGTTGTCTATGTGTATTTTCTACATAAGTAATCCTTAATTATGTGTTGCAAATTGATCCGGTTGCTTTAAACACATAAACATTTCACTTGCAATTATTATTCAAGTTTCAAGTCTTCTTCATTTTTAGATCAAGTTGGTATCAGAGCCCTGGTTTTGAAGACTTGATTGTTTTCAAGTTTTGTTTCTGATGCTCACAAGGTTGAAACTCACATGAGGAGAAGGTCAGCTTGTGGAGCCAAGTTCTTATCCGACGAGGAGGAAGCAGTTTCATTCACCGCGAGTTGTAGAGAGACATTCACCAAGCATGGCAGATGCAAAATATCATGAACGTGTTCCAAATGAAGAAGCAGACCTCAGATAGACTCTCATGCAGATGAGAGATATGATGAAAGCCATATTGGAATGAACCGTGATGTCGCAAGGTGAAGGCTCTAACCCTTCATTGCATAAGGGAGGCGGTGGTGACAAGACTCCAGGAAGAGATGGAGGGAATGGTTCTTCTCCACCACCCTATCCTCCTCCATCATCCTCATCTTCTTCGTATTCTTCTTCAAGTTCGAAACATCTTCCCCATGGGCATGGTAAAACTCCTTCGCAAATTCCTTCATTAAAGCTTGATATAAAATTTGAGTTGCCAATTTATAATGGAGAATTTAATGCTAAAAAGCTAGATAACTGGATAAGGCAAATTGAAGTTTATTCTAGAATACAAAAGATACAAGATGATGAAACAAAAATTCAGTTAGCTTCTTTAAGATTAGATGGCTCAACACTTATTTGGTGGGAATCTAAGACA
>ML782231.1:856760-887891 GCA_009831015.1 Picea engelmannii | reverse complement strand
TCCTCTACTACAAGCACTCCGAGACGTACCAATCTATGCTAGGACAATGCGAGATATTTGTGTTAAAAATCCTGGTAGGAAAACTAAGGATCCCCTTACAGTCCATGTTATGGGAGACCTGTCTGCACTAATGTCAGGTAAAAATCTCCCAGTCAAATATGGTGATCCTGGCCACCCTACTATTACAGTACAAGTTGGAAAAACGATAATCCCTCAAGTCCTGGTAGACCTAGGTGCAACCATCAATATCATGACTTTAGAAACCTTACAACTGCTACAATTACAAAATGAAGTCAGAGAGACCCCAACTATCCTAGAATTGGCTGACCGATCCACAATTAAACTAGAAGGAGTCATTGAAGACCTCAGCATCTCTGTGGAATCCTGGAATTATCCAGTTGACTTTACAGTGCTGCAGCCCAAAACAAAGTTGGGGGGCCACCTTCTAATTTTGGGTAGACCTTGGCTGGCCACAGCAGATGCTTTTATCAGTTGTAGATCAGGTTCAATGACAATTTAAAATGGTTATGAAACTAAGAAGCTTACCCTCTATCCTCATGCTACACCCCTGGTTAATAATGATAATTTCGTATGGGTATATTTTGAGGATCAACCTACTCAACCGCTTTTGACTATCGGACAAGCTTTAAGCCTGAAAGACTCTACTGAGGATGAAATAATCAATAATTTTATTTGCGAACCCTCCTCTGTAACTCTAGAAACTCATAATCAACTAACTGCACTGTTGGAGTCTGATAATCAAGAAATCCTCAATTCAGAAAGCCCACCTCAAACATCTAACACCATCTTCTCCAAAAGCATACCAGTGGAAATTGAACCTGGCAAAACATTGAACATAAATCCTAATTTGACAGAAGCTGAAACACAACAGTTAATGAAGTTACTTTAGGAAAATAAAGAAGCATTCGCATGGGATTACACAGACAT
This sequence comes from Picea engelmannii, assembly GCA_009831015.1. Lineage (NCBI taxonomy): Eukaryota > Viridiplantae > Streptophyta > Pinopsida > Pinales > Pinaceae > Picea > Picea engelmannii. Next base: position 886,943 of record ML782231.1, on the reverse strand, counting down.
GAAAGGAATCTCTCCTGAGTTATGTACTCATCGAATATATATTAAGGAAGATTGTCGGCCAATCTGCCAACCTCAGTGTCGAATGAACCCGAACTTAAGAGAAATCCTCAAAGAAGAACTTCAAAAATTGCTCAATGCAAGGTTTATCTATCCTATATCAGACAGTGAATGGGTATCCCCGTTGGTAATAGTTCCTAAGAAAAATGGGAAATGGAGAATATGTGTGGATTACAGAGCCTTAAATAAAGCCACTTAGAAAGATCACTTTCCATTACGATTCATTGATCAAGTATTAGATAATTTGTCAGGGAAGAAATTTTTCTCATTTTTAGATGGTTTCAGTGGGTATAACCAAATCAAAATTGCACCTCAAGATCAAGATAAAACCACCTTCACCAGCCCTTGGGGAACCTTTTCTTATAGAGTCCTCCCATTCAGACTATGTAATGCACCAACAACCTTCCAAAGGGCAGTTTTAGGAATCTTTTCTGATATGCTTAATGACTCTATGGAAATCTTTATGGATGATTTTACTCCTTATGGTGTTTCTTTTCAAAAAGCACTGGAAAACCTTGAGAAAGTACTTAAACGATGCATACAAGACAAACTCTCCTTAAGTATAGAAAAATGCCATATGATGATGAGTGAAGGAATAGTTCTTGGACATTTTATCTCATCTCAAGGAATTCAGGTAGACCCATCCAAAATACAATTCATTAAGGACCTTCCTACTCCCAAAACTCAAACAGAGGTAAGAATCTTTCTAGGACATGCTGGATACTGTAGAATATTTATTAAGAACTTTTCCAAAATAGCTTCTCCCCTGTTTGTTTTACTGATGAAAAATGTTGAATTCAAATGGACTAATTTTTGTCAAGAAGCATTTAATAGACTTAAACATAAGTTGTCTATAGCTCCTATCCTTAGAGGACCTGATTGGACACTTCCCTTTCACATATCCTCTGATGCTTCATATACTGCTATAGGAGTTGTATTGGGACAAGAAGAAGATCATCTCCCTTATGCTATATATTTCATCAGCAAGAATATGACCCCTGCTGAACTCAATTATACAGTCACCGAGAAGGAATTCTTAGCGGTTATCTATGCAATTAATAAATTTAGACATTACATTACTGTCTATTCTACTTTTGTCCATACTGATCACTCAGCTATCTAGTACTTAATGAATAAACCTATCACAAATGCTAGAGTGACCAGATGGCTACTGTTATTGCAAGAATTTGATATTACAATTGTAGATAGACCAGGAAAAGAGAATGTAGTTGTTGATTTCCTTTCTCGATTGAAACTTGATGATGATACCCCAGTAGATGATTCCTTTCCTGATGAATATCCATTTTTAGTTTGTGCTCACTCACCTTGGTATGCAGATATTGCTAACTACTTGGTTGCAGGGAAGTTTCCATCACACCTATCCTACCGAGAGAAAAAAAATATTATTCATCAAAGTGCTCGGTATAGTTGGATAAGTGGGTACCTTTTCCATACAGGAGCTGATCAAGAAATTCGAAGGTGTATTTGAGAAGATGAGGTGTATGATCTATTGAAAGCTTGTCATGATGGCCCTTGTGGAGGGCATTTTTTTGATAAGAGAACAACATATAAAATTCTTAGGATGGGGTACTATTGGCCCTCACTCTTCAAAGATGCAAAGAAATATGTCAAGGCCCGTGATAGATGCCAAAGAGTAGGCCAACCTAATCATAGAGATGAAATGCCATTAAACCCCCAGGTAGTACTTGAACCATTTGAAAGATGGGCCTTAGACTTCATAGGACCCATCAACCCTCCATCCAATCAAAAATTTTATATACTGGTCTGCACAGACTACATGACTAAATGGGTGGAAGCCAAGGCACTCCACAGAGCGACTGAAGAAGCAGTTGTAGATTTCTTATTTAAAGACATCTTCACCAGATTTGGAATGCCAAGAGAATTAGTTACGGATGGAGGACCTCCTTTCACTTCTCATGGGTTCAAAGCCACCCTTCATAAATATCATATTCAACAAAGAATGACTACAACGTACCACCCCCAAGCCAATGGAGAGGTGGAAAGCACAAACAAAGTAATAGAAGCCATTCTCACAAAAAAAGTGAAGGAAAGTAGAAAGGATTGGTCCTACAGGCTCCTTGAAGCACTATGGGCCTATAGAACTACCTGGAGAAATACTACAGGATTCTCTCCCTATGAATTAGTCTATGGAAAGAGTGTTGTCTTTCCTGTGGAATTTGAGATAAAAACCTTAAGGATTGCTTTAGTTGTCAACCTTGATTTAACTGATGCACAGACAACCAGGTTGCAGTAGCTTAATGAACTAGAGGAGAAAAGACTAGATGCCATTCAACAAACAACCATAATTCAACAACAGAGATCAAAATGGCATGACAAAAATATCAAGAACAAGCAGTTCCAAAAAGGTAATTGGGCCCTATTGTATGATTCCGGGTTCAAAGAATTTCAAGGGAAACTGCGTACAAGAAGGCTTGGACCTTACGAAGTAGACACAGTTTTCCCCAATGGAACAGTAAGGCTCCTCATAATCGATGACTTTAGAACTCCGTTACTTGTAAATGGTCATCGGCTCCGTCTGTACCAACGACCTATTTCTAAAGAAGATTTTAAGGCCACATGCATGGCAGACGCCCATTTTCTCTTCGTTGAGGGGGTTTCTACCCCTAATAGCAATTAATTCTTTTAATTTAATTTTCTTTAGTATTATATTAGATTAGATTTTATTTACTAATAATCCCTGTGAAGAAATACCATGCTACAGTCGATTTTTGCAGATTCTCGATCGAAGCACAGCCACTAGGAGAGGACGATCCTACTTCAAAGAGACAAGCTTTCCCGATGTTGAAACACCACCATTCAGTACTCCTGACTTTCCTGATGCTGAAAAACTATTGTTCAACACTTTTTATTCTTACCACTCCCAAAACACTACAGTCCGCCATCTCCTCACCATTCTTCATCGACGAAACAACACCGTCCAACAATTGTTTCACCTTTTCTTTTCCGTTGCTGAAAAACCATTGTCAACAACCCTTCATCATTTTCACCGATGCTGAAACACCACTGTTCAGCACTTTTTATTCTTCCCACTCCCAAAACACTACAATCCTCCATCTCCTCACCATTCTTCATCGCCGAAACAACACCGTCCAGCAATTGTTTCGCCTTTTCTTTTCCGTTGCTGAAACACCATTGTCAGCAACCCTTCATCATTTTTCCCGATGCTGAAACACCACTGTTCAACACTTTCGACTTTCTTCTGATGCTGAAACACCACCGTTCATCACTTTTGACTTTCTTCCGATGCTGAAACACCATTGCTCAGCAATTCTTCATCTACAACAATTGTTTCGTTCTTCTCTGTTGCTGAAACACCAGTTTTTCAACATCATCTATCAACAATATTTTACGCCCTTGGATTATAGTTCGTCCTTCTAGTCAGCAAACCCTCGACACAATTCATTAGATCAAAAGTCTCTACCACGACAGGACTACCACGGACAGGCATGATATGTTGGTTGCAGAACAAATCAAACAGTAAGGCGAGGTATGTAAATTTTATGTAATTCAGTTAGGCTATAGTTAATGAGAAAGATTCTAAGTCATTATGACCATTCAAGTGGAATCATTACTACCCACACTTAACGGGAGGGGAAGGACACATCAAATCCGTGATACCATCATTTCACACGATTTTACCGCCGCCATCCCTATTTCACCACCCTTTCACGCATTTGACCACCATTCTTGCATAACGTCTCTTGGAAAACTCACTATGCACAGAAGCTGATACTCAAACTATTGACGTTGTATCTTACCAAGCTGGTAGCCATGGGAGGATCTGTCATACGGAACAATCCTGCCACCACAGCACTGTTGGAACACTATCCAGCAGCGTATCAAATCTTCCAGCAGGCAGGATGGCTCAATTACTTCCAAAGACTTCAGGGGTATAATGAACAACAGGTCCTGCAATTCGCCCAAAATCTTCAGGAGGGCCATTCTGTCGTCGAAGGGGTCTGAATATCAGTAACAAAAGAAGATATAGCAGAGGTCTCAAGCCTCTCTATAGACGGCACTCGCATGTTCAACCGAAAACATATCATTGGGAATGTTCAGCAGAACTTCTTCCTACTAGAAGAACGAATTGAATTGAAAGGCAGGGGTGTTCAACTCAACTCATTGCCACCCCCATGGTCGAAAGTCGCAAGGTTCATCAAACATTACCTGACCTGCGAAGGCCGATATCAGGTAGTTTATCATCACGACTTTCTTCTGCTATCTCATTTAAGGCATAATAGACGGGTCAATATTCCTTATTATTTGTTGGGTTGTCTGAAAAATATGGCACACTATTGCAGAAAGGCTAAAGATCCCACCCTTTCACTCTCCCACCACCGTCTTGTTCAATTGCTCATCCATAAGGGTTTTTCTCAACAAAACCTCCCACTAAATAACCCACCCATAAATCCCCGAGTAGCTACCGAAATTCCTAAAAATTCCCAGGTGCAAAAACCGCAAAACCCCCCAGACTCCCCCGAAGTACCCAATAGCCCGCCCACAGAACCAACCAGTCCAATCAATTCCCCTACCCTACCAAATCCATCACATACCTTACCAGATTCATCCACTCCTGCCCTTCATATTCTTAGTGATGACTCTGAACCAGATAATTCCTCCTGCCCCATCATTGAAGAAAGACCTTCACGAAAACGAAAACAAACTCCCCTCTTCCCACCCTTCTTACGGAAAAAGAGAACAAGAGCCTCAACAAGGCCACCCTTTATTACCACTACCCTAGATCCCCCACTGATTCGACTGATACCACGTACACCTCCAACCTCCCCAATCCTGGGATCTTTGCCTATTCCAACCTCGGGCACTGAAACACAAGAACCAGATCCCCAGGATGCTGCGACATCATCTGTCTCACATAAAGTAGCTGAAACAAAAGAACCAACTACCCACTCAATGGCTGAAACACAAGAACCAACCGCTGATATTGAAATTGAGTTACAGGAACCAGATGCCCAGACATCATTTGTTTCAAATAAAGTAGCTAAAACATAAGAACCAACTACCCATCGAGTGGATGAAACACAAGAACCAGCCACTGATTTTGAAATTGAATTACAGGAATCAGAGGCCCAGAATGCTGCAACACTACCCTCCTCAAGCAAAGTAGCTAAAAAACTAGCTACCCATTCAGTGGCTGAAACACAAGAATCGGCCACTAATACTGAAATTGATATACAGGAATTAGAGGCTCAAGGTGCTGCAACTTTACTTTTCCTACACCAAGAAGCTGAAACATAAGGAGCAGCTACCATTCCTGCAGCTACTCCCCAACAACCAGAAGCAACAATGGCATATGTTTTGCAGGAAAACGAGTTTTTAAAGTCATAACTAGAAGCATATAAGCAGGAACTAGCCAGGACAAAGGAAGCATATGAAAAGGAGCTAAATTTGGACAACTTAGGCCGTATAACAACCTTGTCAGAGAAAACTACAGAGAGCTTGTGTAAAGAATATTTGTGTTGCCAATGTGGAGATATTTACTATCAAGTAGGCTATAAGGTAATTCAAGTCCCAGTGCCAGGAGCATCCCCTACTCCTTTACCTTTTGTACCCAAGGAAGAACCTGCTGCAACACAAGAAGCAACAGGCCCTCCCAAGCTTAAGACTGAACCTGCTGCAACACAAGAACCAACAGGCCCTCCCAAGCTTAAGAATGAACCTGCTGCAACACAAGAACCAGCAGGCCCTCCCAAGCTTAAAACTGACCCTGCTGCAACACAAGAATCAACAAGCCCTCCCAAGCTTAAGACTGAGCCCTGCATTGCAACAAAAGAAGCCCCTACCTTTGTCAACAAGGCTGTACAGACAGTGCCTATGGAGTAATTTACACCTCCCAACCAGATCAATCTCTCCACTTCCAGGGAAAAATCTACTCAAACCTTACCTCATCCCACTACTTTCAATGCTGAAACACAGACTCAGCTATGGGATGAGCAGGAAGAAATACAAAAATGGAAGAAAGAGTATGCTGAAACACAAGCCAAAAACCTGCAAGTGCACAGACAAATATGGATAAATCATACTTACTCAAATTGGGAAGCATTAGAATAGACATGCCAGGAAGCTCGTGACCTTAAGAAGAAGAACAAAGAATTGAAAGGAAGATTGGCCCTGGTATTTGATTTCGTACAGAAACTACTGGCCACAAGAAAGCCATCCTGCAACTACTCCTTATTCCTTATGGAGCGACTCACATGGTTTTAGATCAAATCCATTATAGAAGGTAAACCCCATGTAGTACTACACCTAGAAAATTTTGTCAAAACTTTTGTAGCAGCCTCTACTAGGGATCAACACCTCCTCTGTGAGGCATACTTTCATAATGAGACTATTCCCAAGAACATGCTGCTAAACATAAATCCCCTTGTTGGGGACATCCAAATTCGAGCATTCACTTCCTTTCTCTATAATCAGATTTTGTGGCAAGATGACTTTTTGGCTGCTAAGCACAATGAAGATAATCACCTCCTCTGGATTAGACCAGAACCACAGAAGGAAGCTACCTTTATCACAGAATATTATGAGTTCTTAAAACAACCAGGGGTGACTGAACATGTTCAACAGCTACAATAAGAAGTGCTCCAGGATTGTCAGCACATCTTCAGTTCCATAGAGATTCCTGCCCTCCAAGAAAATAACCTGTTTTGGAAGCAATCCACAGAGAAGAGACAAGAACACAATCCTTTTAGCCCTTCCAACCTTGAGGTAGCAATTTCCAGGATACCTAACTACATCTAGTGTGTTAGGCATTGTGCTGAAAACTGGATAGGGTACAGGTTTTATTTTCCCATCCTCTGGTTGCCAATAGAAAGGTATCAAGTCAGTTATAAGCTGCCTAAGAAGGCAGAAACAACAGCATGGCAAATAATACAACAGGTCCAAGGGTTTAGAATGCCAACGGACAGTACCTCCCATGGTTACTGCTTGAGTAACTTACATTCTCAGAGTCAGTATCCAGACTCTGATTCAGAGTGAGTTGCCTGAGGACACGCAACACCTTGAGTTGGGGGGGATGTTAGGACCACACAATGTACCTTTTTGCCTATACTTTTTGACACTATTATACTCTTGATCACCCATATTTAAACTCATACTATCACTTTATCTGATCATTCCAAAGGTATACAACGTCCCTTCTCATTACTATATGTTTAATCTATTTTGCATAATATTTTACATCACTCTCGTACTTAACCATTGATTAGAAATGTATAAGTGTTCAAACTGCAGATTAGCATTTAAAGCMTGTTGCTGAAACACAGAGTTGTTACATAGTCCAAGGTCACAGATGTTGAAACACAGAGATGTTACACAGTCCAAGGTCGCAAATGTTGAAACACAGAGCTGTTACACCGACCAAGGTCGCAGATGCTGAAACACTGAGTTGTTACACAGTCCAGAGCTGCAGATGCTAAAACACAGAGGAAACTGCCAGGACCAACGATGCTGAAACACAGAGGAAACCACCAGGACCAATGATGCTAAAACACAAAGGAATTTGTTACAGTCAGCGGTCAAGAAGCACCAACCGTCGCTCCTACATAAGAAAAGCGCAATTCACATGGCTGAAATAGCCTGTGAATTGCGATGCTGAAACAACAATCAGCAGCAACGAGAAGAAGCTATTACTCCAGCTGTAACAACAATACCTCATTCAGCGCCTGTAATAGTATTCTGTTGCGCGGGACTAGGACATCCTATTCTGGTTTAGAAAGTAGATCTGACTAAAGATAGGACTCAGATACACACTGTAATTTTTGATCAATTGTATCGAAGGGGTTCCTTCTTTAAATAAGAGGAAATCATCATTCGAGGAATCCAAGTTTTATGTATTAAGAAAAGCTTTAGAGAGAGGGACGTATTTCATTTCCAGATTGTAATATGATATTTTGATAGATGAATAAAAGACTGCTTAGAGTATCCTTCTCTAGCTTTCTCGTTTCAGGGGAATCTTGTGAGAAGGTAGGGCCCACCTTCTTCACAAGATTCACCCGTTGGTTTTAGAAGTCTATTAGTACAATCTCTGTTTATGCTTTGATTAACTTTTGTTTGTTGAAACACTACTTTTAATGAATTCCGCTTTGCTGAAACACTACTGAACTCTGTCTTAGTTTATTGAAAGAAATTCATAATTCTTTTTATTAGCAATCTCGTGTGATGATTTTATGAGGCTAACCAGAGATTGGGTTAAGGGTTCCTGCTTATAAAGGAAGGGATCAGAATATCCTATTCTTTGTAGATTTCAATTACTTCTACAAGTGTGCTAGCCAGAAACTGGGTTAAGGGTTCCTGCTCAGAAAGGAAGGAATCAGGAGATCCTGTTCTCTGTAGATCTCAGTTATTTTTCACAAGTGTGCTAATCAGGGATAGGGCTTAAGGTTCCTTCTTAAAAAGGAAGGAATTAGATGGCCTTGTTCTCTGCTAGATCGAGTTAGCTTTCTCTGCATTATTGTTTTCATGAAAGAGTGTTAATCAGAAATAAAGTACTGAAGTCTCTGTTTGAGAGTAAGGGTCATGTTGTCTGGTCGCAGAATAGTTGTTCTTTCCTGTTGCAAGTGTTATTTTAATGTAATCCAAGATTCTTTAGATTAATCTTTAAGATCTGCAATAGGTAGGTTGCTTTCCTGTGATTTAAATCAGGACTTCAGTTCATTCAAGGAAAGTGTGATTAGTATAGTTTCTTTAATACAACTCTAAGTTGCTTTTGGAATTGAGCATATATAGTGCGTGGTTATCTTTGAAATAAACAGACTTCCCTGGGTTGACAATTTATGTATCACTTGATTGTTTGAATCAATTAAGCAATTATAGTGACCAACAATCATTAAGTCTGAGTTCTAGTAATCCTATTAATGATGCTTTGAATATTGGTGATAGAAACCATGATGAGGCATCTAATGTTTTGTACTATGGATATCATTAATTCTTTCATATGGATTTGTCTTCCAATGTGAATTAATTTAGTAATGATTCTATCAAATTTTATGTTGAAGGTATTTACTTCAACTAGTTCAAATTTAATTGAAAAATAAACTTTTCTTGATTATGTAAATGTTAATAATTTGACTATCAATATCCATTCTGAACCTCTTGCATATGTTTTTTATTATGTAGATAATTCAAATCTATCATGTAATTTGCAAGAGAGAGAAGTTATTTCTGGTGGGTATTTTGATGTTGGTAGCATAAAATCACATGCCTTGCAAAGTGGGATACTCCTAGATGAAGATTTCGATTTAGCACATTTTCATGCCTTTTCTTTATTACCATTGTCTAAGCACGTATTGATCATGATCCTCAAACTTCATTTCAAGTATTAAAATATATTTATACTAATATTTCACCAAAATGCTTGTTATGAACATGAAAACCTTTTCTTTTTTTGCTCGATGTTTGTCTTAGTTTAGATTTAATAAATAAGGTGGTCATAAGCACATGAAGGTTTATATGGAGAATGAAACATTTTTTCCCTTTATTTTAATTTTAATATCCATCATGGAAAGAAGCTAGTTACTTTACAAACTTTTGTAAAAGGTCAAGATCTCTTAGATAAATCTAAATCAAATTCTTCATGGTATGCTTGCATATGTTTATCTTAATATTTCTTTATTTTTATTATAGATATATTTTTCTCATTTTAGTTATATTTATATTTCTAATCCTTATTGTACATTTTCTGGCAGGTCTTTAATGGCTTCATTGGAGATTAGATTGGATCAGATTTAGTTTATTTGTGTGTTTTTTGTTAAATAAAGGAGTTATAATTGCATTCATGATGCAAATGAGTTATCATTAGGGAAGACCCTTATCGTTTTCTCAGTTTTTACTTTCCATCTTGATTTTCATATTTATTATAAGTCTTATCTTCACAGAAAATCATTAAGGATTATTTAATGAATGTCTGATCATGGAGCAAGATATACGAATGAAAGGAAAGGAAAACCTTATGAACACTCATGTCTAAAATGTTTCTCATAACATATCTTAGAATTAGGATTTTGTTTTGAATTAAAGCCTAATAAATAACTACTTGCCATGCAAGATTAAATTATCATGCTCATAACATAAGATCACTACTTTACTTCTTGTGTCTTATGTCAAGACGTTTCTTTTTATCTTCTCTGGTTAGAATTTGATTTACTCATGGATTATGTATATATGTTTAAGTTAAGTTTATGCTTTCCTTTTCCTTTTTCTTATTTACTTTCTTGTTATTGGTTTGACATTTACAAGGTCTCCTTGTTTTTCTTTATGTTTACTTGAAGTTTGAATAGAATCTGAGTTTATTTTGGTTTTCTTTTGTTATTCATAATTTTTCCAACCTACTCATTGGGTAGAGTATAGTTTTTGATCTATCAAACTGAAATTATATCTTCAAGGAAAGTTTTAGAAATATGTATCTCTTCTACTGTAACTCAAGATGTATCTCCTAGGGTTAGGTTTTTGGATGTATAAGGTTTTTGGCATTCTTGTTTATTGTAAAAATTCCTTTAGAGCCTCATTGTAATAATCTTCTTGCGAATGAGCGCAACTATCACATCTCTTCTCAAAGATAAGTCGCCACCATTCCAGCAAGCTTGTTTCCGCTGCATTTTACAGTTTCAGCTTATTTCCTTCTTGAATAGAAAACCAATTTTACTTTATATATGTTATTTTGTGTTAAGAACCTGTTAATAATTTGTAGTCATTTCATTCTACTGATAAAATATAGATCAACGGTATCAGAGCGGTCTGCTCCTTGTTGTCTGAATGCATTTCCCCAACGAGGTCAGAGTACAAAGAGTTGGGTTTCGAGCTTGTTTCTCTTGAGGAAAAAATCTCTTGCACACTTAAGCGACCTATCATGGAAGGAGAAAATAAATATGACGGGACATGAGATCCTTTCAAACTATTGATTGAAGAATCCCCCATGCAATAATGGAATGAGATGATGGATAGTTTCGCACAAATCCTTCAGCGACTACCAATAGGCGAGGAATCTTCTTTGAGCGGAGCTACCACCCCCTTCAAGGTACAAATAAACTTTGATATTCCTATATTTGAAGTTCATATAGATGCAGATGTTGTAGACAAGTGGTTGAATCTAATAGAAGGGTATTTTTCTGTCTATAACTTTTTAAATAGAGAAAAGATTACTTTTTCACTCCTCAAAGACGTTCCCCATGTCAAAGATTGGTGGGAAACTTCATGTGAGCAAAAGGAAATAGAGGAACCCTCATTATTTATAGTCATGGCCACCTGGGATTCCTTCACAGATGCTATTAAGGAACAATACTACCATGTCGAAAGTTATGACGACTTGTATACCAAATGGACCACACTGCATCAAGAAAGAGACCAAGCAATGTCATATTTCACGAATATCTTTCATAACTTGCGCACTAAGTTGGGTATCAAATATTTAGAGCTACATAAGGTGCTCAAGTATCATGGTTCTCTTCATAGATACATCTAAACCAAAATAAAATTTTTGGACATCTCATCCTTGGGCGTAGCCTACCAATATGTAGTCAAAATCGAGCAGAAGCTCAAACAAAAGACATGGCAATTTGGGCCTGGGAACCCCTCACAAAAAAATCCAGGAAAGGGAAAACCCAACCCTCAGAAAAAAGGACATAGCAGAGATGGATAGTATCAGGACAACCAGTCCAAGCCGCAAGCAAAGAAGGAAACCAAAAGAACAAAGAAATATACCGGTAAGTGGTGCGACTTCCATAAGAGCCCTTGGCATAACACTGTTGACTGCTGCTCAAAGTAGTCGTTGGTGGCCAAAGTGAAAGCCTCTGAATCAGATGCAAGATTAGACTCTGAGCCATAATGAGAAAGGGGAAGATGGATCATTGACTCGAAATGCAATTCCACCATTGCTACCACCAAGCTCTAGCCTGGTGAACCAGACGAGCCAGAAGAAGGAGAATGCCTCTTCCATTCATAGATGTGGGTAAAAGGAACCTTATTGCACTTCATCGTGGATAATGGTAGCCATAATAACCTCATCTCAGTAGAGGTTGTCAAGAGGCTGGCCTTGTCGACAACACCGCACCTACAACCATACACCATTGGATGGCTCCGCCAAGGAAGAGATCTTTGTGTTAGCCATCAGTGGAAACTGTCATACAACATCAAGCCCTTCAAAGACGAGGTATTTTGTGATGATTCTCCTCTCAAAGATTGTGATTATCTTTTGGGCCAACCTTATTTATGGAAACGTCATGTTATATATGAGTCTAAGCCTCGTAGTGTTATTATTACTTTGAACAGGAAATTGTATAGGATACTCGAGGCAGTCCCACCTAGTGCTATTTCCTTAATCTATGCTAAGAAATGCAGGAAGGTCATCTCTCAGATGGGGAAGTTTGTCTTCTTAGTGATTCGCTCTCAGAATAAGAGAAATATCAGAGCCACATCCAGTAACTCTACCACTGACCTCTCCACACAGCATTAGCAAGTAGATAAGGTCGTGGAAGAATACTCAGATATCTTCTCCTCACCTATCGGGGTACCTCTGCATTGTTAGGTCAAGCACCCCATCGATCTGACCCCCAACACACCGCTACCCAATGGGCCAGTCTATCATCGGTCTCTATTAGAGAATGGCGAGATCAAGCGATAGATCCAAGAATTTCTCCACAAGGGGCACATATATCCTATCTCATCACCTTGCGAGAGCCCAATCATGCTGGTACAAAAGAAAGATGGAACAAATGCTTCAGACTATGTGGTGGGCGTTGTTCTCACTCAACATGACCACCCGTGGCCTATCATATTGAGACACTATTAGATGTTGTCCATAAGTACCCTACTTACGACAAAGAAATGTACTCCATTGTGCAAGCCTGCCGCCAGTGGAGACATTACATTCTTGGGAAGGAGACAGTCATCCACACTAATCATAAGCCACTGCAGTTCATGAAGACACAAGGAAAATTGAAAAATGATTTCCCTCAAAAGTGGTCCACATACTTGCAACAATTGCACCTCAACATCAAGTATAAAATAGGAAGCACCAATCACATCGCTGATTGCCTCAACAGACCGCCAGTCACAGAACTCTCCATGATGCTAGAATCCTATGGCCATGAGATCTCTGGATGGCCCCAAATCTATGAGATAGACCCATAATTCACCACCACCTACCAAATGTTGGGGGCAAACACAATTTTCGATAATTTCCATCTTCAGGATGGGTTGTTGTGTCATTTGGGCCATATCTGTGTTCCATCAAGCAAGCGAGTGAAGCTGACCTGGGAAGGCCACTAAACTCGTGTGTTAGGACACTTCAGCATCAAAAATACAATGGCGATGCTACAAAAACATTTCTACTAGCCGAAACTTCGACAGGAGGTCAACAAGTATATCAGGTCCTACACTGCCTGCATTATTGCCAAACCAACCACTAAGAAACAGAGCCTGTAAACCCCTCTTCCTACTCCTAATACGCCATGGGAATCCATATCAATGAACTACATGTCGGGCCTCCCATCCACCAAGTGGGAAAATGACTGTGTTTTGTGGTTTTTGATTGCTTTTCTAAGATGATGATTATGGTTGTCTGCAAGAAGAACATCATAGTAGAGGCTAATGCCAAGAACTTCTTTGAGTGAGTCTGGGTACATTTTGGAATCCCACAAACCATTATCTCATATCATGACAATCGATTTCTCATCACATTCAAGTTGAGCCTCTGGTCATTACTGGACACCAAGCTCACCAAATCCATGACCTTCCACCCCTAGACAGATGGTCAAACCAATGTCATCAATCAAATGATTGTGCATATCCTTCACATGTATAATTCAAAGCACCCTCAGACATGGGATGAGAGCCTTCCCTATGTCCAACATAGCTATAACTAATCCCTTCATAGCTCAACCAACCACAACCCCTTTCAGGTGGGGCTAGGATTCCAACCATTGGGTCCCATAGATGTTTCACTTCCCCTTGCAGTCGCCTCGACCGACTCATCTTCTACTCCAACTGAAGCTGAGAAAGCCACCCGATTCATTGAGTGGATCCAACACATCCACCAATAGGTTCAGGATATCCTATAGAAGTCCAATGACAAGTAAAAGCAATACCATGATCAACATTGGGTGCCACATAAGTTTCAGGTGGGCGACAAAGTTTGGTTGCACTTGCAGAAAGAACGCCTTACAGGACCCCATTGGAAGCATCTCCCACTCCTTTATGGGTCGTACACCATCACCAAGTCCATGGGAGATAATTATTTTGAGATCAACATTCCTCCTTTCCTTTTCCTACACCTAGTGTTCAACGTGGATCTCCTTCGCCCTTATTTCCCACCATTATTGGACACCTCAGACATAGCAGAGAAGCTGACACCAACATAGCTCAAACCTGTCTGCATAAAATAGGAATATAATGATCAGATTGTGGACACAAAGATCAAGGGCACTCGACAACAAATGATCCAACTTTATCGACTCGTCAAAGCAGGGCAGCTCCTGCACCAAGGCAAGTGGCTCACCCGAGGCCAAATTCAACAGAAATTTCCTCATCTGATGGGGGAAATTAATGAAATGGAAACCATTTATTCCTAAGGAGGGAGGATTTATATAGGTGGATATCAGGGGCCACCCACCTTTTCCAACTGGCTCAAAACAATTTTCTGACAATTTTGGCAATTTACTATTTTTAACAGTTTTAACTTCTAGGGCCAGTTTGAGGGCCTAAATGAAGGTTTTTCGGTATCAAGCTTCTCAATTACATTCAAGGGAATTATTGAGACCCAAAAATGAATCTCCTTGACAATACCTTTCCAATGGGCTATTACACGCCTAAAATGAATATCGTATGCAAAAGTTATGACCCCGAGAAGTTGATGTACTAACTTACCCAAAGGGGCCTACATGAATTTTGGCGCTTCATTTCCTAGGGTTAGGTTTTTGGATATCTAGGGTTTTTGGAATTATTTTTTATTGTAAAAAGGCCTTTAGAGCCTCATTGTAATCATATTCTTGCGAATGAGCGCAACTGTCACATCTCTTCTCAGAGATAAGCCTCCACCATTCCAACAATTTTGTTTCCATTGCATTTTACAGTTTCAACTTATTTCCTTATTGAATAGAAATCCAATTTTACTGTATCTCTATTATTTTTTGTTAACCACCTTCTAATAATCTTTAGTCATTTCGTTCTTCTCATAAAATCCGTATCAACCATAAATGGTGTCATTTTTGTTGCAGTATGAAAGGAAGTGTTATACCACCATTCTTCCAAGGGTAACCACTTGAACCATTGTGTTTGTTTATCAGAGACAAAGAAAGAAAGATATCCTTCCAAACATTTGTTCACTATCTCAGTTTTTCCATCATATTGAGGATGATAAATTGAGCTATGAGACAATTGAGTACCGAACAAGAAAATATCTCTATCCAAAAATTTCTAGTGAAGATTCTATCTTTGTCACTTACAATAATATGTGTTCTTCCATGTAGCTCTCGAACTATCTCCATGAATGTGGTGGCAACTGTACTGGATTTGAAAGGATGAGAGAGAGAAAAAAAGTGTGCATATTTGGTAAGTCTATTAAAAATCATGATGATGACACTCTTTCCTTCAGATTTCGGTAACCCTGTGATGAAATCCATGGAAACTTCCTTCCAGTGTTGAATTAGGATGGCTAGTGGTTGTAAAACACATGGGGTATTAATTGGTTACACCTTATTTTGTTGGAAAACCAAACATTCTACCACAAAACTTTGAACATTAGTTTTAAGGCCATCCCCCAAAAAATCCTTCTTTACCCCATTATAGGTTTTCAAAAATCTTGAGTGCCCTACTACTGGAGAGGTGCGCATTTCCAAAAGTACCTTTTGTTTGATTTGGGAGTTCTTACATAAATATAAGTGATTTTTATACCATAGTGAATCATTTTTCTGTGTAAATGTATCTAATGCACTGGAATCCTACGACAACATTTGAATGAGAGTCCACATGTTTTCATCATTCTTCCATTCATCCCTTGCTTCTATTATCCAATCAGGTTGGATGATAGAGATAGAACAGATAAAGGCCTCAACATATTCATCTTTTCTTGAGAGTGCATCTACCACAACATTTTTCTTCCCTTTTTTGTAAATTATTTCAAAATCATAACCCAACATCTTGGTCATCAATTTTTGTTGTTCTTCTAAAGATAGTCTTTGTTCCAAGAAGTATTTAAGAATTTCATGATCTAATTTGACCTTCAAGTGCCTACCTATTAGGTAAGGGTGTCATTGCTTCAATGCATGTAGTATTTCCATCATTTTCTTCTCATAAATGGGTTTGTGTAAGTCCTTTCCCTTGAGTGGCCAAATTTCAAAAGCAAGGGGCCTTCCTTCTTGCATTAGAACAATACTAATGCCATTTCCTTAGGCATCACATTCCACAATAAAGGTTTTAGTGAAGTCTGGTGTGGTCAAGATAGAATCTCTGGACATTTCCTATTTAAGTTGCTCAACATCTTGAGTTTCCTATGGAGTCCATGAAAATGCATCCTTCTTAGTTAATTCCATTAAAGGTGTTGTTATTCTTCCATAGTTTTGAACAAAATTGTGGTAGTAACCTCTTAAACCAAAAAATCCTCTAAGATTCTTTAATGTTTTGGGAATCGTCCAATCCATCATGGCAAATATATTTTTAGGGTCTACCTTGATACCTTCATGAGATACAATATGACCCAAATACTCTACCTCCTTCACCCCAAAGAAAAGTTTGGATTTTTTGGCATATAGTTGTTGCTCCTTTAGTAGCTATAACACCCTGTCAACATGTCGAACCTGATCATCCCAAGACTTTCTATAGATTAGTATGTCATCAAAAATTACTAACACAATTTTTTTAAGGGATTGAAAATGGAATTCATCAACCCTTGGAATGTGGAAGGTGCATTTGTGAGACCAAAAGGCATGACAAAAAATTCATAATGGCCTTCATGAGTTTTGAATGTTGTTTTTGGGATATCTTCTTGTTTCATTCTAATATGATGATACCCTGAACAAAGATCCAAATATGTGAAGTAGATTTCTCCATGTAGTTCATCTAACAATTCATCAATGACGTGAATGGGAAACTTATATTTAATGGTGATCTTTTTGAGATCTCTATAATCTGGACACATATGTCATGCACCCTCTTTTTTGAGTACCATTACCACCGATGCAGAGTAAGAAATTTGGGTAGGTCTAATAATGCCAGAATCTAACATTTCTTCAACCATGTGCTCAATTTGAGTCTTCTGGGCATAAGGGTATCTGAAAATCATGATGTTAGGAGGAACACTCCCAAGAATTTGGTGAATAGTATGATCATGATCATGAGTGTGTTGGACAGACAAACCACACTGAGAGGGGGGGTGAATTAGTGTAGGGATATTTTTACTCCTTTACAAAACACCTTAGTTATAAATTACCATTTACTCATAATTCATTACTTTCCTTTATAACAAGTTGTATGTAAACATATATCAACAACAAATATCATCAATAAGCCATCACCACAAGGAACAAAAGGAACACAAGATATATGTATAAGTTTCTTTTATATTATGAACTACAATCCTTGGGGGTTTTTCAATAAGAATTGAATAGAGAAACAACTCCACAAGAGCACCAACTCTCAATGCAAGACTAAACCTACAAATGTCAGCATCAATTGAGAGAAGGAATCAATCCTCAATAGATACCAATCTGTCAACATGTATGTGACCAGTTTATACTACAACCCACATATGTACACGACCTACCTATACTACGACACACGTATGTACGTGCCCTATCCCACTGTCAGCCCGTGCACACCTTCATAAATTAGGGCTTCTGAAACTTCACAAATTCTTCCCTTCGGACCCTTTCTACCTCTGTCACATGCACTTCTGATCTGTCACTGCACTCTACCTTTCACTTTCCAATATGTACCATAACCAATCACAAGAATATATATGCCATCCAACAACCTATGCATGATCCTCAATCATACACCATCACAGATTATAGATATTTCTCAATCATAACAGATCTGAACTACTCAACTAGCCAGCTACCATATTTAGAAATCAATACAACCATACAAAGAATGCCTCAAGCATTCACCATACCATGAGAAAATATAAGCATGAAGACACCATATAACCATATCATATCTTTTGTAGAAAATCTTAATCAATAGACCATTATTCTAGGAACTTGCTTCAGACTCATGAACCTAGCACCAACACTTGCTCAAGC
Source organism: Picea engelmannii (assembly GCA_009831015.1). NCBI lineage: Eukaryota > Viridiplantae > Streptophyta > Pinopsida > Pinales > Pinaceae > Picea > Picea engelmannii. Next base: position 868,596 of record ML782231.1, on the reverse strand, counting down.
ATCTAGGGATTTTCCCTCATGTGCACTTCCTATTATACTACCAGAACGCATATGTATGCACCATATTATATTGTTATCCTGCATATGTATGCACCCTATTATACTGTTAGCCCGTGTACATCTCAGAAACTAGGGTTTTTCAGTATTTCTGAAACTCTGAAGATTTCTTCATGAATACCTCACACTTACAAAACTTCTGATGCATCCATGAGTACCTACAATGGATATTTCACCAAGAATAAATATTCAATATGCTCAAGAGATTAACGTTCAAAAGAGACCCTTTCTCTCTTATTTATACTTCTCCAAGTAGCTTCCTCATCTAACCAACTCTCACCAACTTTCTTCTTTTAGGGGCTAACCCACTTCTAACCACTTGTCCACTTCTAACCCACTTTGTCCACTTCTAACCCACTTTTCTACAAAGAGTAAATTCTCGACCTCTAGTTGCAACTACTTTATTTTTAATTGTTTTCTTGTTGAAACCACTTAACCCATGACTAACCACTTTGACTAGTCAACTTTCTTCTAGGATATTATAGAATCATTTGTCTTCTTTGACCTTCTAGGGACTTCTAGAAAACACAGGAGGGTTATTCAATGTCACAAGGCCATATGTAGTATCCCTAGGCCTAACACAATTGTAAATGTAAATGAAAATTTTCTTAAGCTGGTGAGTTTTTTGATATCATTTTGTATGCACCTTTCATGGCATAGTCTGCGCATGTATTGCGTAGTAAAATGATGAAGTGTGCACATTCTAGGATACCATGCACAACAACTTAAGTGCGCGCAATTTTGAGGCCAGGGATCCTTTGTGTATATTCTTTGTTCTATAGGCTGGTGAGCCAGTTATTATAAGCTAGGAGGCTTATGTTTGTATTAGGCCAGAGAGCCTAGATGTTAAAGGCCAATCTGCCTATTTTTGTATAAGTCTCATTATTAATATAAAATATATCGCTGTGTGCAGTTGGACCACAATAAAAGAGTATGGGGGACTAAACTCCACTAGTTAGGGAAAGGGAGGGCTAAAAGTTAAGGAAAATAGATAATCTAGGGAGCTTAAGCCAAAAAGGAATATTATATTAATATTTCTTAAAGTATAAAGTATAGATAATTATTTTATCCGAAGTTCCAAAGTTGGGGACAAGTGGGCCAAAGTAGCTCCCAAAATGACAAGTGTCAAGTTGGGGACATGCATACATATTGTTGGGACTTAGTTCATCTTCCTATCTTTTCCATCATTCATCCATCATTCATTCCATCATTCAATCATCCAGGTAGCCATTCCAGGAGCATTCACACAATCATTGAGCTATCTTCCATATCTTCATGTCACTATACCTGAACCTATATCCCTTCCCATACATGTTTGTGTAGTTGGTTATCTTGGGATTTGGAATGAAGAAGCAAATGGTTAGGCTCGTGGGATATTGAAGAGGTGGGTTGTCAGGCCCGTGAGAAATTTCTCTCTGGGTGAGAGAATTGCTGGGGAATTGATTTCTTGAAGGTGCTAAATTGTAGCTACAGGGCTCTGAGAATTCTTTTCTAGCCTGTTGTTGAAGCCCTGGAAGGGAAGTGGGGAAGATGAAGGATTGTTGAGTAGAGAAGGGGCACACTTCCTGGGGTGGGATAGGCATGGGGGGAATGAGGGAATGTAGGTTGTTAGTTGAGTCAGCACCTGTGACAGAGTCTTTCCTGTTGTCTATGAGCCATTATCCTGGTTGAGAATCCCTTTACCTGGGTGGAGTTTTTTCCCAGCTCGGGGGTTACCCACTGCTGAGAGTGATGAGCAGTGTGGTCTAAGGCTAGGAGGTTCGTGGAAGGTCTGCACCAAGATAAGTGTCAACTGTGTGATAAATTTACATGTTGCATTGCTATTTACGTACTTATTTTTATGGGTTATCATAGGTGTAGTTGTAATTGTGCTTATTTTTATGGGTTATCATAGGTGTAGTTATAATTGTGTTTATTTTTATGGGTATTGCTTGTATATGCTACAGGTATATGTTTACCATTATTTCAGTGTTATTTCAGTGTGAATTTGTTCCATTACAAATGTATTTGTATGTTTACATTATATATATATATATGTTTTTGCAAGAGCTCTTTGTGTATATATTTTAATTGCATGCAGTTTGAAAAATTTATGTGGCATAGCTCAGTTGGATGATGGGTATGTTACAGTATGTTCCACAGAGAAAATGAAAGCGTTCTATTGTGTATCGTGGCCCGACTTGGGTGGCTGGTGATGTTACAATATGGTACCATAGCTTCATTTTTCAACATTGAGCCTGGATGGGCCGAGCAAGTTGACTTGAAGTGAAATTGGCCAAATCACAAGTTATAGAATGTCTGTGGTAAAAAATTGGGAAAAGTCCCAATTTCGGTTGGTAAATTCATGGGAAAATTGAGAAATTTGGCCAAGTGGCGAGGTATTATTGATTTATTATATGTTCTAGCAAATTTGAACCTGGAATTGGTCGAATTTTATGTTACAGTGAAGCCACGACAGATGGAGCGAAATAAGAAATTAAAATTCTCAATTCGTGAATTGATTTTGGGAAAAATCCATTCTAGAAATGTCAACCCAAAACAATTTGTTGTTGCAGAGGTTGAATTGGTGTTATTGGGGTGAAATTGAACGAGTTTCGTGGTTTTAGAATGTCTATGGTAAATTGATGGAAAAAGTTATGAAAAATCCCCAATTTCGACATCGGAATTCACCAGGAATTGATGTGCATGAAAATGAATGTCCACAGGTGGGTGCACTAAAAATGCATGTTGCGTAGTAAAAGCTTGAGATATGTAAGAATCGGGCACTACACAGAAAAATGTTAGCGTGCAGGTGTGTGCACTAAAATTTGGTATCGTGTGGAAAAATAGTGGTGTGCCGGTGCACACACTAAATTTAGGGTGTTGTGTGGAAAAATGTTGGAGTGTGGGTGTGTGCACTGAATTTTGGCACCATGCAAAAAAATAATAATGGCGCACGTGGTGTGCATAGTATTTTCAGAGCATAGAAGAGTTTGGTTGGTGCACACGCAATGTGGGTATATGTTGTCGCACGACAATTTAGTGATTGGTGCGCACAAAGTATTGGTGTGTGGTGGGGCGTACTAATCTTTGGCATGGTGCAACACATTGAGTTAAATGCACATGGAATATTAGTGTGTGACACAAAAACTATGCATGGTGGATATTGACGCGCGACATAAAAGTAGTGCACGCAAGTTATTGGCACAACAAAGAAGTGATACACATTGGTTTTAAAGTGTGTGAAGCATGATTTACCTTGTGTTGTTGCCGCACATGGTAAATATGGGTTTACAAGTTGAATTTTGTGCATGCAAAGTTGTTTGGATGGTGAAAAATAGCAGAAAACCAACAAATTTCTGCAACCTTTTATACTATTTGAATGTCATCTTTTTGCAGCGCGTTTTTGAGGCCCTTAAGAGTGTTTTTAGCAACACAAAATCCACGAGAATAGATTGTGCCAAGGCACAATATATCTCTGTAGCTCAAATAAAAGAGCTCGGAGAGAGATTTCTAATGGTGTAAACCGTTCATCAAACAAAGCTTTTATGAGAAAGTTACAACACAAACAGTGGAGGGTAAATTTTAAGACCCAACTAACTTCAAAGAGCCATAACTTTCTTCTCTGGAATCAAATTGAGGTGCAGGAGTAGTCAATGAAAAGATATTGAACCATAGAATATAGGCCCAAATCGGAAATAAAGGTTTGGGCATGTTAAATATGTTTAATATGGAAAATAAGGTACATTCAACATATCAGTTACAATATCGTATTTTGGCCTAGAACTTCAGTTGGCTGTAACTAGCAACTTGCAATCTAAAAAAAAGTGAAACTTGGACAGAGTGTCCATAATATGTATATGAAGAAACCCAATTGATATCCTATGAAAAATCCAATGGAGTAGGTGAGAAAATGCATAATTATAGTACAGAGTTGCACCAAGTTGAAAAATGAGCAGAAAAATTAATGGGCAAATTTATAATAACCATAACTTTATGCTCAAGATTGAGAATTGAGCATGGGAGAAGGCATTGGAAAGGTGTTGCAAGTGGAATATAAATATCCACCTATAAAATTGATGTAGGAATTCAATTTTCTAGGAAATCAAAAGAAATAATTCGGATATATATTATTGAACCAGAATGGTTCATATTTTCATGAAATCGTTGAAAACAGTTAGCCTGACAAAGTTTTGTTGGTTGCACATTTTGCAAAGTTAACAACAACTAGATCAGATCAAGATCAACCTAGATTCCAGATTAATGGAAGGGGCACAGGGGACTTACAGTCAGGAGGATGAGATTAGAGGGATGGATGTCCATTTGGGCATTGAAGGAACAAACTCCAATGGACATGGAGAAGGAAGGGATGAAAACATGAATATGGTAGAGACCATTAAAAATTTGCAGAAACATGTCCAAAGCCATAAAGATGATAATTAAAGGCTTATGAGAGCCAAGGAGAAGCAAGATGACTTCAACATGAATTTAATGCAGAGCTTGAACAAAATATAAAAGAAATTGGATAAGGAGAGTGGCTCAAGCAAATCAGGAAGTCACAAGCCTCCTAATGAGAAAAGAAGAGAAAGGAGTGTTAGCAGGCATAACCACCACTCCCTAAGGCATTCCAATAAGAGATCACATAGAATCTCAAGTCCATCCCCTGTCAAAAATCATAAGAGGTATGGGGTGGATGAACTATGAGGAGAAATGAACAAAATCAAACCCCCTACATTTGATGGTCAGAACAAGAAGGATGAATATGAAGAGACATGGTTGTTGGGCATGAGAAAGTATTTTCAATTGCATAATTATTCTTCTCATGCAGAAGATATAATTTCCATCTATCAACTCAAGGGAAAGGCATCCATGTGGTGGGATCAACTTGTGCAGGTGCAACGTATTAAAGAGAAAAGTGTTACTTGGGGGGTATTCAAGAAGTATTTTAAGAAGAAATACTTGACTAATAGATACTATGACAAGAAAATGAAAGATTTATTTGAACTCAATATTGGGAGTATGACCATAAATGAATATGAGAGAAGGTTTTTAGAAATGGTGAAGTATGTCTCTTTCATAAAGGATGAGACAGTTAAGATTCATAGGTATTTGAGTGGATTGCCATCATTCATCGGCGACAAAATATATTATGATGATCTCAAGACATTGGAGGAGACCATGAGGCGAGCTAAATGACTATATGATAAAAAAAAATCAAGTCCAACTTTCCAAAAAGATTGGAAAGACAAAACAAAATTCAAGATGGATCAGAGGAAGAAGGGAACTAAGCCACCATTCTTCAGAAATAATACTCAGGGACAACCAACTTCTAGAGAACCCAGAACAATTGAGGCAAGGGGTCAAAGGCAAAGGCAACCACCTATTCAATGTTGGGTTTGTAAAGGAGATCATATGTACAAAGACTGTACAAAGGTGAAAAAGTTATAACTATTCACAATGTACAACAAGATGAAACAATAGAGGACATGTACCAAGGATCTATGCAGCCCTGGACAACAAGCAAGCAAAATATCAGTCACATATGATTGAAGTGGAAGGTATGATCAACAACCAAACCATTGCTATTTTAATTGATTCAAGATCTAGTCATAGTTATATAGATCCTAAGATGGTGGAAAGTTTTCATTTCCCAAGAAGAAAACATGGAAAATCTTGGTTGGTGCAGTTGGCTACTGGAGACAAAAGAAAAGTTAATGAAATGGTTAAGTCATGTCTTATGGACATGAATGGACTGAAAACCAAGGCATATTTGAACATATTTCCTTTAGGTTCCTATGGTTGTCTAATTGGGATGGATTATTTGTATAAACATAATTCTATCCTAGACTATCATAACAAGGCATTTACTTGTTTGGATGAGGAAGGGAGCCTAAGGAAAGTGCAAAGAATTCCTAGGGAAGTAACCATTAGACAAGTTTCAACATTGCAGTTGAAGAAATGTTACAGAAAAGGGTGTCAAATATTTTCATCTCATATGGAAGAGACACCTAAAGATAAGCTGCCAAATTTGGAAGATCATCCAGTCCTGGAAGAGTTTGAAGATGTGTTCAAGGAGGTACCAGGACTACCCCCAAAGAGAGACATTGATTTCTCTATAAATCTAATGCCTGGAGCAACTCCAGTGTTAAAGAATCCTTACCGAATGAGTACACAAATGCTGAAGGAGTTGCAAATGTAGCTTGAATAACTTCTGAAGAAGGGGAATATACGCCCAAGTGTGTCACCTTAGGGTGCCCCGATCTTGTTCATGAATAATAAAGATGGGACATCAAGATTGTGCATTGATTTCAGATAGTTGAATAAAGTTACTATAAAGAACAAGTATCATTTGCCAAGGATTGATGATCTCTTTGATCAATTGAAGGATGAAAAGATATTTTCAAAGATAGATCTCAAGTCAGGATACCATAAAGTAAGGATTAAAGAGGAAGATATCAGAAAGACCACCTTTAGGACAAGGTCTGGTCATTATGAGTTCAAAGTGGTGCCATTTGGGTTGTCAAATGCACCAGTTGTTTTCATGTGCTTAATGAATGGTGTTTTCCGAGCTTATTTACACAAGTTTGTCATTGTCTTTTTGGATGACATTCTTGTATATTCCAAGTCAGAAGAAGAGAATGAGCATCATTTGAGGATGATGTTGCAAGTATTAAGGGAGCATCAGTTGTATGTCAAACTAAGCAAGTGCTCATTTTTCCAGAAGCAAATTCATTATTTGGGACATATCCTTTCAAAGGATGGAATATCAATGGATCCTAAGAAGATAGAATCCATTAGAGAATGGTCAACTCCATTGAATGTGATAGAGGTCCGATTATTCATGGGCCTTGTAGGTTACTATAGGAGATTTATTGAAGGATTCTCAAAGATTGCACACCCAATCACTTCCTTGCAAAAGAAAGGTGTGAAGTTTTAGTGGACATTTAATTGTGAAAAGAGTTTCCAACACTTGAAACAATTATTGACAAGTGATCCAATACTAAGGATTGCATACCCAAATAAAAACTTCATTGTACGCACAGATGCATGTAAAGAAGGACTTGGTGGAGTCCTCAGTCAAAATGGTTTTTTTATATGTTATGAATCACGGAAGTTGAAGGAGCATGAAAGACATTATGCCACTCATGATTTGGAGTTGGAAACCATAGTACATGCCTTGAGGAAATGGAGACACTACCTCATGGGGAAAAGGTTTGAGATGAGAACAAACTATAATGATCTGAAATATTTATTTGATAAGCCAACTCTAAATGCTAGGCAAAGCAAATGGTTATAATTTCTAAGTGAATATGACTTTTATATAAAGCATATCAAGGGGAAGGAGAACAAAGTGGTTGATGCACTCAGAATAATAGTTCATGAAATGCATACTACAACCATTAGCATGTACCAATCAGATTTGAAACACAGAATTATAGAGGCCGCCAAATCGGATTTGCAATACAAGGAATTAGTGGCAAAATTACAGCAAGGTATTTTGCAACAGAAAATTGAGGAATACAAGATAGATAATGAGGAAATTCTCATGTACACAGGAAGAATTTATGTACCAAATTCTCATGAATTGAAAAGTATGATATTGAGATAAATGCATAATGTACCTTATGCCGGGAACCTAGGTTATCAGAAAACTATTGTAGTTGTCAAGAGCCAACACTATTGGCCCGCCATGAAGAAAGAAGTTCCTGATTTTATTGCCAAATGTTTGGAATGTGAAAAGGTAAAGGCTAAGCATAGACACCCAGTTGGTTTTCTACATCCATTACCCATTCTTGAGTGGAAGTGGGAAGTTGCAACAATGGATTTCATCACAAAAATGCCCAGAACAAACACGCAACATGATTCTATCATGGTAGTAGTGGATAAACTTACTAAAGCTGCCCATTTTATTCCAGTTAAGCTCACTCACAAGGCAACCGACATTGTTGATGCTTATATGAAGGAAATCGCTAGATTACATGGCATACCCAAGATAATTGTGTCTGACAGAGATCCAAAATTTACCTCAAATTTTTGGAAAGGATTATTTAATGGATTTAGAACAAATTTGAATTTCAGTACAACTTAGCATCCAGAATCAGATGGAAAACTAGAGAGGGTGAATCAAGCGATTGAAGATATGTTAAGGATGTATGTGATGGATAAACCATCAAAATGGGAAGACTACCTACACTTGGTAGAGTTTGATTATAACAATGGGTACCAAGAATCTCTAAAGATGAGCCCATTTCAGGCAATTTATGGAAGAAAGTGCAACACACCGGTAAGCTGGGATAACCCAAAAAATAGAATAGTGGTTGTGCCAGATTTGCTCAGGGAAATGGAGGAGCAAATGATAAAAATAAAACAAAATTTAAAGGCTTCCCAAGATAGGCAGAAAATTTATGCTGATAAGAGAAGAACTCACAATAAATTTAAAGTTGGGGACCATGTATTCTTGAAAGTGAAGGCCAACATAAGTTCCCTGAAGTTGGGAAATTGTTCAAAGTTGGCAACTCGCTATTGTGGGTCATTTGAAATCCTAAAGAGGATTGGTCCAGTAGCTTATATGATTTCATTTCTTGCATCTATGTCTATTCATAATGTATTCCATGTATCATTTATAAAGAAATATATACCTGATGCTAATCATGTTGTTGATTGGAATGTGATTAAGGTGAAACAAGGAGCTTCTTTCCAAGTGCATCCGGTACGCTTTTGGACCAGAAAATCAAATAACTTTGGAATCGATCCATAGGACTTGTAAAGGTCCAATGGACCTGGTACGGTCCTGAGGACACTACTTGGGAGCTTGAGGATGTAATGCGGGCATAATACCTACATCTTTTTGTGGATTTTTAAAAATTTTGTTGTATATGTGTACATGATGCACTGAGGACAGTGCATAAATAAGGGGAGGGGATTTTAATATCCCTAGGCTGAACCCAATTGTAAATTTAAATGAAAATGTACTTAAGATGGTGAGTTGTTTGATATCATTTTGTATGCACCTTTCATGGCATAGTGTGCACATGTACTACTCAGTAAAATGATGAAGTGTGCATATTCCAGGATATCGTGCACAACAACTTAAGTGTGCACAATTTTGAGGCCAGTGAGGCTTTGTGTATGTGCTTTGTTTTATAGGTTGGTGAGCCAATTATTATAAGCTAGGAGGCTTATGTTTGTATTCAGCCAAAGATCCTAGATGCTAAAGGCCAATGCGCCTATGTTTGTATGTGTCACATAATTAATATAAAATGCATCGCTGCGCACAGATCGACCATGATAAAAGAGTATAGGGGACTAAAATCCACTAGTTAGGAAAAGGGAGGGATAAGAGTTAAGGAAAAGAGCTAAGCTAGATAGCTTAAGCCAAAAATGAATATTATATTAATATTTCTTAAAGTATAAAGTATGGATAATTATTTTATCCTAAGTTCCAAAGTTGGGGACAAGTGGGCCAAAGTAGCTCCCAACATGACAAGCGTCATGTTGGGGACATGTATACATCTTGTTGGGACTTAGTTCATTTTCCTATCTTTTCCATCATTCATCCAACATTACTTCCATCATTCAATCATCCAAGCATCCATTCCAGGAACATTCACACACTCATTGATCTATCCTCCATACCTTCATGTCACTATACCTGAACCTGTATCCTTTCCCATACTTGTTTTTGTAGCTGGTTAGCTTGGGAGTTGGACTGAAGAAGCGGTTTTTCAAGCTCGTGGGATATTGAAGAGGTGGGTTGTCAGGTCCATGAGAAATTCCTCTCTGGGTGAGAGAATTGTTGGGGAATTGATTTCCTGAAGGTTCTAAACTACAACTACAGGGATCTAAGACTTCCCATCCGACCTATTGCTAAATCCCTGGAAGGGAAGTGGGGCAACTGAAGGACTGTTGAGCAGAGAAGGGGAACACTTCCTGGGGTGGCACAGACATGTGGGGAATGAGGCATTGTAGGTTTTTATTTGAGTGAGCACATGTGACAGAGTCTTTCCTATTGTTTATGAGCCATTAGCCTAGTTAGGAATCCCTTTACATGGGTGGATTCTATTCCCAGTTCGGGGGTGACCCAGTGCTGAGAGTGATGAGTAGTGTGGTATGAGGCTGTGAGGTTTGTGGAAGGTGTGCACGCAGTTAGTCATATTCATACCAAGATAAGTGTAAACTGTGTGATAAATTTACATGTTGCATTGCTATTTATGTGCTTATTTTTATGGGTTATCATATGTGTAGTTATAACTATGTTTATTTTTATGGGTATTGCCTATATATGATGCATGTATATGTTTACCATTATTTCAGTGTGAATCTTTTCATTTAAATATGTATTTGTATGTTTACGTTATATATATATATATATATATATATATATATATATATATATATATTTATCCTTAAGAGATATGTGTGTATATATTTCAATTGCATGCAATTTGAAACATTTATGTGGCATAGATCAATTGGATGTTGGGTATGTTATAGTATGTTCCGCAAAGAGAATGAAAGTGTTCTCTCATGTATCGTGGCCCGACCTAGGTGGTTGGGGACTGTTATCATTGAAATTTCGTCCGCACATGGAGACAAGAACTCAACATCGTCAAAACAGGAATGAAGTCATTCATGGCACTGGATTAATATCATAGCATTACAAAAGGGTAAAAAACTATACAAAGTAACCAAAAATTGAAGGGCGTTTTATAGAAGATGGGTGCACGTGCATATGCACGGAACATGAACATACAATGTGCGCATGCGCGCATGATGCGCGACTGTTAGCAAACAAACCCGCGCACCTGCTAAACGACGCATTTATTGAATTGGTCGGCCTCCCAACCACTTATGGACCAGCTCCCAACCTAATTTAACCATCAAATTTGAGCTGAATCCACAAGGTAGGCTAGTCAAAGACCTAATTGAGCCCTAAAGAGCCCATTTTCACACCTCAAAGGAGTTACATAATCACCCAATGCCATGCTATAAAAATCCATGAAGAAACATCATTTTCTCAAGGAATTTCATGTAATGTTATGCTGGTTAGATTGTTTTAAGGACTCACTCCTTGAAAATAACACATTAGCACCATTTCATTGAGCTATCCACCTCTCTCTTGAGTGGATATGCTTGGAGTTCTTTCACTATCATTTTCATCTTTCTTATTGTAAGGAGAGCAAGTTTGTGAGGGCCTCAAGAGCCTTCCTTTGGAGGAAGAAGGAACCACAGTTCCCTTTCTTCATTGTGCTTTGATTTCATCAATAGACCAGCTCAAAAACATTGTTGTCATGCCCAGCAAGACCCAAATGGGCATGTAAGCACCCTTTATTTGCTCACCAAGTGACGAATTGGGTGCAAACAGATTGGCGACCATACTAAGGAGAAGGTATCAATTCCTCCCTCATTTGGGTTTATTTTTCTTTCCTTTTGATTTCATTAACTTGCAGGTTCACAAACCGGCCTCTGCCGAACTGCTAACCAGTCAATTCACAAGAGAACTGAGAGAAATCCATCCAGATTTTTCTTCTCGGTCGTTTTTCACAGGCGCGTGGGTATTCCACCCCACAGACATGCATCGTGCGTGCATGCGCTTGCAAAACAGTCTCTCTCTACGCGCATGCGCTTTCTTTCTGAATTCTGTCAGCGCGTAGGCACAACATGCGCCTCTGTCTACACTAGAGGCCGCGCATCTGAACTAAAATTTACATTGTAAGGTCTTGGATGTGGGGAAAGTCATTTTCCTTCTTAAGAATGATGTTATGCATGCTCTAAATACTGCACCACTTAGACCCCTCAA
>ML782231.1:796755-833077 GCA_009831015.1 Picea engelmannii | reverse complement strand
TCTCCTAAAGCTTGAGGCAAGGCTAAAGGGTTGGGACAAAACTGGCTTGGCAATTTGGCAGAGTTCCTTTGCTATGATTTTTCTCCTTTTGAATAGTACCCCTACCCCTCCTTTAATAGGCTAGAAGGAGCTAGGGTTTTTGGCGAACTCTCGGCCATGCATGGCTCAGAGTTCCAGTTAACTAACAAAAAGCCTTGTGTCCCGGCGGAAACTTTCCTGATTTTTAGCTTTGTTAGGTACCCGCGGGCTGTTTTGGATTAGCCCGCGGATGCCCGCGTGCAGTATAAGGACAGCAAGTGGATGCCCGCGCCCAGTGAGAAGTTAGGGCGCGGGTTGCTTGTTTTAAGTGGCTTTTTGAGGGTTTGTTCAGCAAGTCTTTGGCTAGGAAGAGGCATGAGTTGGCCTGATGCCAGGTAAACCTGTGTAGTGCATTTTAGGGTTATGACACCCGGTGGTAGGCGTCCACTAGTCATGGCAGCAAGCACAGCTGCTCGTCGCACTATACCCCGCCATGGTGGCGGTACCCCTATACACTTCTCTAGGAACCCCTCATCCTGGATGCATATTCACATGCCCTCAGGCACGTCCTGTAACACCGTCTCCAGCCGACGATGTATATCATCAAAATCTACTCCGACTACCACCGGAGGAGTGTGTGATGGCCCTGCACTAGGATCGTCGAACCGACGCCTCCTCGCTGCCCTCTTGGGCTCTGCAGATCACCACTCGACCTCATCCCGCCGACGCCTCTCTCCACACGGTAGTCTCTCCGGCTCTTGTTGAACCGATGCTCTCTGCAACTCCACCTCATGCCCGCGAGGTGCCACTTCTGCACATGCAACAAACAACAACAACAGATCGTATCAACATCTATATCACATACATATGGACTGATATCTCAAAAACATAACATAAATCAACAACATACACAAACTCAACATACCTCGATGATCAAAATCCTCCCCAGGAGGTAGCACCATGTCCGGGTCCCCCCGGAAGTCCACCCCAGCATAGGGGTACCGAAGTATGACCTGCGACATCTGTCACCATATCTGCGCCACCTGCGCCATAAAATAATGGCCACCTTCGCCACCACCATGGCGAACCAAAACTGCAGACCACCGCCTCAATCATGGCTCTCGTGCCCCAGGTGCCTCTAGTAGAACCCTGAGGCACAACATCGACACCCTCTCCAAAAACTAGGCTACCAGGATCGAGCCAAATGAAAACTCTCCTGTACCTGTGGACCGACAATGGTCCAACTGCGCGATCATCTGCGCATGCAGCGTAAGCCCTCATGCGAACCGTTCGCGGCCCACCACCACCCTCTCCAACACCAACAGCTGACCGCCACTAATTCGTTGGGTCTCCAGTGACCCATACACACGAACAATCATCGCCGCTATGCAACGATGCGCCAAGGAATCTATACCACTAAAACTCACTACAGTCCCAGACATGTAGTTATTGCCTGAGCAATATCACTCGGTGATGGTAGAAATATGAGTATCCCTCGACAACACAGGCTCTGCTGGCAGCGGCATTCCCCGAAAGGGGAGCCCAGTCAAAAAATATACATCCTCCACCGCAATGAAGGGGATCTTCTCTCCTCGCATGAGGAAGCAGTGCAGATCTGGACTCCACATCTGGAGCAGGAACTGTAGCAAGTACTCCTGTGCCCGTATCAACGGGCACTCAAAGAAATTTAGCAACCCATAGGTTGCTAAAGTCACTCGCACCTCAGGCCCTGCATTGGCCATAACATATCACAACTGCGACCAGTCTCGCTCATGCCACCGAACTGCCATAGTCACTGCTGGCCACCTACACACAACACAGAGTAATATATCAGCATATGCAACCACCAAATGCATCAAAAAGACTCATTTTTTACCCTTAAACCTTGCCTCAAAGACGTGGTTTTTTCACCCACAGGCGCGCACATATGCGCGCCTGTTCACTATATAGGCGCGCACATATGCGTGCCTGTTCATTGCATAGGCGTGCTCTTGAGCGTGCCTGTCTATCATACATCCGCGCTCAAGAGCGCGCCTGTCCAACTCACAGGCGTGCACTGGTGCACGCCTGTTCACATCACAGGCGCGCCTTAAATTTCTCCTATCGCGCATCCATGCGTGTGTATTCGGAGGACAGGCACGCACCTATGCGCGCCTTCCACCGGATTGCCCATGCATGTGGGCCCACATCCTATCAAAAAACCCCTTGAACCCCTTGTATGCCCTCCTGTACCTACCCTGCCCAAAAATCAAAAACCTATTTCTATGCAGGACGATCAGACCACTAACCTGAAACTCACAAAACGTCGATCGACTGCCTCGTCCTCCCAGAATCACCAAATCTCCTCTACAATCTTCTCATCCAGTCATTGTTGCAGCAGGTACAAATGAGGTGGCAATGTGGGCCCTACAGCTATATATAGGCCTTTTGCCAAACTTTCACTCACCATTCCGGGAGCCCACGGTGTCCATTTTTCGAACCGTCTTCAGCCACGGGATCAACATCCCACCACCTCCATCACAGCTGTCCCTGGGTCACTTTTCATCCTGAGCCCCTGGGGCACCTTTTTTTTCATATCATGGTCAGGTACGCACGTGCATTGTCACATTTATCTACTACATGCTCATATCTTTGATTCTCTTCAGATATTGTTCACTTTGGGTATTTGGTTGTTCTGTGTGTAGGTACTTGATCATCCTCCCTCAACATCATTCCTTCAGGTATATACTCAGCACTGGCATGTAGTCTTTCCCACTGTATTGCATTTACATTTCCAGTCACACCCTCTGATATTGGCCTTTAGGATACCCATTCCTAGCTCTGCAGTACTCAAACCTCCATTTTCCTCTTCGGTACTGTTACCCGGTAGCTTTCTTACCCACATGAGTTGTCCCATGAATATCACCTTTCGGCACTTTTGAAACTCATGCTATTCTTCATTACCCTTTAGGGATGGGAGTCCCGATAGTCTTTCATCATGTTGCGAATCAACCACATATTTCTTGTCCTCATTTTGCTAGATTCCCATATGGACTCCCAGATCATCACTTTTTGGTTCTATTCTTTTTACCTGCACCTCCGCAGGATCATTAACCTTCCATTTCATCCACCATCAGTTTGCCCATCTGCGAACCTCTCTTCATTTTGCCTACCTCATATAGAAACTCACCAATGGGGCCCCCACCCTTCATCAGTTTTCCAAGAAATTTCTGCCCTCCCTGGGGCACTCATTTCACACTGGGGCATCCGTTTCTGTATTTGTACATTTTTCCCCAAAATTATTCATTATTTATTGTACAAACACCTTTATTTTCATTCATTTCTTTTTGTCGTCACCATTGGCAACTTGCTTCCTTTTTTGGCCACACGCAACCCATGTCACCCTTAGTTGGAGCATTACTTCTCATTTACCCTTGCCGACATCGTCTATACCTTTAGAGTACTACCCAGGTCACTTACCTTTACCCTCTGAATTTGTTCACCATGTCCCACCTCTGGCACAACTTATCCTTGGTCTTGGTGTCCCCCTAACACTCGACCTTGTCACATGGTTGCGGCCACTCATTATATCCTACACCCTCCAACCAAGGTCAGTCTTGAGTCTTCCCACTTCTTGACTTCGTCCATGTACCTCTGCCACTTCCTCACCTCAGTAGATTCCACAAAGCCCTTTGCTTCTGGGAGTCACGTCTCTCTTTTGTCAACATCAACATAATTTTCCGGAAGGTCGACAGTATCTTGATTCTCATTTTCCATTCAATAAGAGATCTCGGATGGCACAGGGTGAAACACCATTACTCCATGTTGTCGTTGGCCCCCATAACATTCGACGCCAACACTTTCTGATGTTATGGTGGGTCTTACTTTGTGACTATTGCAGTTATTATTATCATTTGTCGAAGACCTCTGAACTTGGTCGGGCCATCAATGCCCACATCATCGTCGCTACTTATTACCGCGATCATTGCCTATTGTTCAGAGTATGTTCCTTTGCATAATTGTCTCCTCCCTTTATCATTACCGCCCCCGAGGGCACTGCAGTTGTCTACACCAACACTTCAATCATCTTTTGTTCAGAGTTACATAAAACGAGCATGGGGCATGCCCACCTCGTTTGTACACAGTTGTATATTGTTACACACCTTCTGGAAGGTCAGGTTCTACCAGTTCCTTTCTTCTCCAAAGGATTGCTCTACACAGTCCCACTCTTTCTCTCTCTTACCACAACATTCTCAGTAGAAGAAACATTGATGGATTTCGTCTATACGTATGCTCCTAACCTCATCCATCAGGGGGCATCTGTTATCACTGAAATTTCGTCTGCACATGGCGACAGGAACTCAACATCGTCAAAACAGGAATGAAGTTATTCATGGCACTGGATTAATTTCAGGGCATTACAAAAGGGTCAAAAACTATAGAAAGTAACCAAAAATTGAAGGGATATTTATAGAAGATGGGTGTGCACACATATGCACGGAACATGAACGTACAATGCGCGCATGCGTGCATGATGCACGACTGTTAGCAAACAAACCTGTGCACCTGCTAAACGACGGATTTATTGAATTGGTCGGCCTCCCAACCACTTATGGACTAGCTCCCACCCTGATTTGACCATCAAATCTGAGCTGAATCCGCATGGTAGGCTGGTCAAAGACCTAATTGAGCCCTAAAGAGCCCCTTTTCACACCTCAAAGGAGTTACATAATCACCCAATGCCATGCTATAAAAAACCATGAAGAAACATCATTTTCTCAAGGAATTTCATGTAATGTTATGTTGCTTAGATTGTTTTAAGGACTCACTCCTTGACAATAACACATTAGCACCATTTCATTGAGTTATCCACCTCTCTCTTGAGTGGATATGCTTGGAGTTCTTTCACTATCATTTTCATCTTTCTTATTGTAAGGAGAGCAAGTTTGTGAGGGCCTCAAGAGCCTTCCTTTGGAGGAAGAAGGAACCACAGTTCCCTTTCTACATTGTGCTTTGATTTCATCAATAGAATGGCTCAAAAACATTGGTGATATTGGTCTTGTTGTCTTTGTTATTTCTTTTTCCATATGCTCATAGTTTTAGTTTGTTTTAATTTAATTTTTGCTTATAGTTTTGTTGTTCGTTTTCTAACTCTTTCCTCTACAGCTGTCATGCCCAGCAAGACCCAACTGGGCATGTAAGCACCCTTTATTTTCTCACCAAGTGATGAATTGGGTGCAAACAAGGACGTTACACCATAACTTTCTATCCATGAGGAGTTATTTGACGTTCCACATATCACTAGAAATGGCACGACGAGCAATATCCATCTAAAATAGTCTCACTTACAAATTCATGGATCTTCATTACAATATTCCACAATCAATCCTTGGGTTCCTTAACCACACATCTTGGATGAATCAATGAATTAACCATTTGGACTTCACAAAGTGTCTTCTCATGAGGGATTTCACCATAAGGGGACCACTTTGGAGTTCATCCATTTGGTACTTCCTATCTTCCATGACAAGAAAAAAATGACCAACCTTTACATCATCCCATCTATACATCAATCCATTAAAATACATCACTATGAAACCACTTGACAATCCTTTGACATCAATTACTTTTATGAAAACATAGGCCATCAATCAATATGTCAACGATACTATGACAAGGCATCAAATATTTGAAATAAATCCTTTTACATCAATGACAACATAATGTAACAATCTTCCCCTTTGGCACTGATGGAAATACCAACATTGATGTCAACACTAATCATTGATGACAACATGTATACATGGAAGTGCTCTTCATCAATATTCATCTCAATCACATCAATGTGACAATTCCTCCCCCTTTGACATCAATGGAAAAGGGCAGTTCTCTCCTTGGGGTTGCTCCCCCTACCTAAAATATCCTTGGCGCTTCTTCCCCTATCTAGATGCCTTTGATATTCCTATGAATAATCTCTCCCCTTTTGAATAAGGGATATCAATCTGATGCAATGATGAATACATATCGTTCATGCTCCCCCCATGACCATCACTTCCCATGGAAATATGCCTCTGTACTCTCTCTCCAAGAATTTAACTCTCCAAGCATCTAACACTCTATCCTACATATGATGAATCTCTCCTCCTTGAATCATGGGAAGAAGAATAAATTCCCCTTGTGGGTATGTCTCCCCCTATCTTCTCTGCAAAATGAGAAATATGTTGCTACTGCAATATACTTCTGCAACAAATGATACTACTTAACCAAAACATAGATCAACTGCTAAAGACCAAAATATACTTCTTCTCTTCCTAGGAAGATCCTTGGACCTGTATATGCCTTAGACCCCTTCCATACCATGTTACAACCATGCACATCAACACCATACAATAATATCTCATCATTGAAGTATATATGCCAAGAATATGTGCCAAAAATTGTACCAAGCATATATCAGGATCATCAACAAGTACCTCTACCAATGTACCAATAGCATCGTCAACATGACAACCATGTGTCTCAAACAAGTTTCATATCACATATGATATTACTCTATCATAAACCAAGTACCACAAACCATGTGTCAATATATGTATCTCAACCATCGAGCATCAAATAATGTACCAAGAAAGCACCAAAACAAGTGTCTCAACTATCCCATATATAATTTATCAAAGTATATGATAATCAAGTAATACCAATGATGTATTTTAACCAAGTACCGTCACCCACAATCATCTTCCCTCTACAAGTGCATCAACCAAGAGCAAGACATGTATTACTATTTTCACCATAGAAAATGAATCAACCATGCACCAAAATTCAACAAGATGATCCAAAGTCAAGATGTGTTCCTATATATGTATGCCATATCAACCATAAACCATGTGCCAATCATACTGCTAGCAAGTTCGTCAACCAATGTATCAAGTATGTACCGATCTTGCATCAATTATAGATCAAGATATGACTTTGTTATCACTCCATAACTTCTTAAGGCTGTGAAAGAAGAAAGAGGTAACCAAAAAACCACTTTGGAAGTTGGGATCTAGCCCTTCCAGTTTTAGACAGGATCTCTATAAGATTTAGATTTGTTTATATTAAAATATTAGGCTAGTTATGATAGTTCAAGGTTTGTTTGTTTGATTTGAATTGTTTGGTTGGAATAGTAAAGATAGGCCATTGGGAAAATGGAGTCACAGTTCTGAATTGATCAAATTCAAGGTTTAACAAGCTAATATTACAGGGCAGGGTAGGAAAATTCACTGGATTCTCAAAGATTTAAGGTATGGAGGAGATGAAAAGGTCTATAAATCCAATAAAAAATAGAGCAATTAAGGATTATGATTTTAATCTTCAGTGGAAAACAAAAAAAATATTCTTAAGTGAGAGACATAGTGTACATTTAAAAAAAAATTGTCCTTTATCTTCTTAGAATAATTCATAATTTAGGAAACAATAGTGATAACAAAAGAAAACAAATTAACAGGGAAAAACACACTTCACCAATAAAGTTGACACAAGCATCCTGTAATAATTGCACTGTATTACTAAAAAATCTTATCAATGGTTTCTTTGTGGGTTGCTTTATAGTGCTAGTCCTATCCTGCAAAACAAGTCCCAAAAACTTATAAGTCTTATTACAACATATTTATAGACTTTCTACTAAACTGATATCATATTCCAAAAAGGAACCGATTTACAAAATATTCTCCAACATTTTCTAGAAAATATGAATAAAATTTATTACAAACATGTAGATATTTTCAAAATATACTATTTCTGATCTTTTGTTCAAACTTTTAAGTGAATTTTCATTGAGTATGGTTATTTCTGGAAAAGTCTTCATAATAAACTTAAAGATAAAATAATATCTCTAATTTATTCGTTGGAAATCTTGAACTGCTTGCAAGTATCGTGCATTGGAATATGGAATTGGTTCATTGACTGTTGATCTTTTGTTTCTAGGTGTCTTCATGCCCCTCAAATCTAGAACGATGTTGAAACTATATCCACAAAATATGTTTATTTTCCTCTCATACCAATTTATGTGCCATATGTCCCTTTGAGTTCTAATTCTGTCTTTTTTTGCCTTTCATCATCCTTTGAATAAATTCACTAGGAAATTAGCTTCCATTTGAAGATAAGTGATGGAGTTGGTAGTTTGATAGAAAGATTTGCTTGGTATTCATGAGTTCTTAGTCAACAAATAGTGTAATTGGGGGGGGGGGGGGGGGGGGGGGGTAGGGAGGATTTTATATGTGCCGAGATATATGTTAGGGCACGGTACTATTAAGGGAATGCTAATAGTCTAACGGTCACAGGGGAAGGGTTAAAGGGATAACAGATAGAAGGTGTGGGGACAAGTGTCATGTAGGGAGAGGAGGAGTAGAGGCGAGAAGGTGAGTGGTATTGGGAGTGAGTTAGGAAAATTTGGATGAGGGGGTAGGTGGTGTGTGGTAATCGGAGGGGGGGGGGTGTGAAACTACAAGGGAATACCACGTTAGGTGGGGCCATAGTGGGGGAAATTTTTTTCCAGACCCCCCCTCCGTCGATAAAGGTAGGTAGGTCAAGGGGGGATGAAAACAAATGAGGGTCGTCGATCAAGAGGAGGGACAATGCCACCGAGGAAAATCTGCATGGATTTTATGCACTACAAGACAGGACTTTTCAACTTTGGTTAAAACATATACGCAGTGAAACATAATCAAAATAATTTTCTTTCTAACCTTTTGATCAATATGTTGGTCTGAAGCACTAGATATACCATTGGAAAGATGCTCCTGAGCATTATGCCATGAAAACACTTGCAACCTGATCTGAACCAAATTTTATATGTAAAAACTCTCCCAAAGATCTATACTTTGATTTGGCCATCAAACTTCAAAAACTAAATGGATTCTTGGATCTAAAACTTTTAGGCTATGTCACCTAGTGATTCATAGGCTAAACCTTACCAAAATATTTCCAAAATAGATAATTGAAAAAAAAAATTACCTATATTTATAGGACTCTAACAGTGGCTCCAATGGGGATGGAATCCTCCTAGTGAGGTGCCAAAGAACACCGTAGACTAGTATCATGATCCATTGGGCTGATTCCAAGCCTAAAGCCTACTCTTCCATAAAATATCTAGAGCTAATGAATTGAAAATATGCTCCAATCCTCAAATGAATCAAATTCACTCTGAAATCTGAACTATACTCTAAAGCTGAAAGCTATGCTACAAACCAAAATTGAAAAGAATGCTAAAAAATTAAATCTTCTTTATGTACAGAATCCTACTCTAATATTCGAAGACAACTGCTGAATCAAGTGATCTCAAATTTCCAGTAAATCCAATCAAGTAGTTGCTCACATAATTGGAATTCTTGATTGTGATTGAGCAGAGTAAACAATGGAATTTGTGATGGAAAGGGAAACTCATAATACTTCTGCTTTTCACAGTGGAGGCACGACTGTGAAATTAAACTGAAACATGTTTTCATATATTCAACCATAGGGTCATAGAAATCATGGTTGTTAAAAGTTGTTTGTTGATCTCCCAAATTATAGGGCGAAGGTAGCCATGTGCAATATTTCTTCTTCTAACATAAAAATTCACGAGGAAGACTTGGAAATGGAGGAATTTGAGGTGTTTCCTGAACTTCTAAAGCTTTGAGCTCTCTTTCCATGTCCTTGGCAAATTCATCCAAAAACTGAATCTTGTCTTTTGAGATACATTTACAGGACTCTAAATAAGAATATAAACATGTTTCATCACCTCCATATTCAATGCACATATCATTCCATTCCATAAATCTTTGAATGGAAGTAGAGTCTTCCACAAACTCTGTCTCCTCCATCCATGTTTCCAAAAATACAATCCATAAAGTTGTAATAGTTCTAATAGATCTAGTAGGAAAACCTTCAGCCAAAGTATTACACTTTCCTTGGAACGAATCATGAAACAATCTAAGGAAAACATCTTCGTGTTTGACTCTAAGAAGCTCAAAATCACAAAAAATTGATAAATGTTTTTGATTCAAACTCAGATCATCTCCATTAAATTTTGGACCATTTCACAAAAAATATTCATCCTTGGGTAAAGGATTCAGGAAACGATAAATTTGTGAAAAATCTAAACATGGATACCTTGAAATGATAGTATCAACTTCTAAGTTCTTCATTAGCCCAGTGGAGTCATTAGTCAATTCCTCAAGCAATAAATATTTTTAACAGTGGAGTCTCCATGATATTATTTCATCTAGATATAACTAAGAATGGATTCGATAGGTGGATGGTTTCATCCTTCCTATGTCTGATCACTATCCACCATCAACAATTAGATATAAAAACTTTATACTCTTTCCTGAGGGAGATTAACCTTTCTTCCCTAGTATGGTCACCACTATGTTATCGCTCTATAATTTCTTATTACTGTGAAAGAAATGACAAAGGTAACCAAAAAAAAACTTTGGAAGCTAGGATATAGCCCTGGCATATTCAGAGAGGGATCTCTCTATAAGAATTATATTTGTTTATATTAAAATCTTAGGCTAGTTATGATAGTTCAGGGTTTGTTTGTTTGATTTGAATTGTTTGGTTGGAACAGTGAAGATGGGCCATTGGGAAAATGGATTCACAGTTTTGAATTGATCAGATACAAGGTTTAATAGGCTAATATTGTTGCAATAACTAAGACAACTAAGAGGGGGGGTGAATCAGTTGTTACTGGGCTTAAACAATTATATGCCTATTAAATTTATTATTAATATTCTCCAAGTAATCATCAAGATTCTTCAGAACATGAACAATAGAAATAATAAACACCAATCACACATATGATATACACATAGACAAATATTCATGAGGAAACCCATAAAAGGAGAAAACCTCTTCTTCTTAGAATGATAGGAAGTCTTTTTATGTTCTATACATCATCTATATTTGAGCACCAACTCAATCTTAGGCTACTACCTCTGTTTTACAAGAAGCAACATGCTAAGAGCACCAACTCTCTGGTTTCTCTAGCACCCACTAAAAGGAAGCACCAACTCCCTTTATGTTCCAGCACCAACTGGATGGAAGCACCAACTTCCAAAAACACAGAAACCAACCTGCACAAGCTGCAACCTGTTGAGAGCACCAACTCTCTGGATTCTATAGAACCCACTAGAAGGAAGCACCAACTCCCTGAGTGTTCCAACACCAAGTGGATTAAAGCATCAACTTCTAGTCCCACAGGCACCAACCTATATAACAGAGAACAATGGTTCTCCCTTGCACTACCATACCACCCTGGTTTTTCTGGCTGCAACTAGATGGAAGCTACAACTCCCTATGTTCAAGAACCCACTTGAAACTCTGAGGACAACTGTCCTCCCTAGCACCACCCTACCACCCTGAAATATAAATATTTGCTTGCTGAAATTTATTACTGTGATATAGTATATATCAATGGCTTACCAGTCTCATCATTGTTTTGCTACATTGCTCTACTCTACCTGCATCAATGTCTTCCTGCTGGCATCTTCTTGCGCTTAAGTTATCGTATAGTCTATTGTTTTCAACATTTCTACTCCATCCATCTTATGTTCTTCATCTCTGTATTTTCTCCGTTAGTTCATGCTGTTATCCTTATTACTTATAGTTTGACTATTTTTTTACAGAGAAACAACAACCTCTCTCTATCACAACATTTTTCTTTTATTCCCGCTCTCATCATCCATTACACTCTACATCTCCAATGCTCAAGTCAAGAATCTCAAAAATGTTAAGGAATCATGATTCCAATTCTCAGGAACAATGATTCAACTATTCAGAAGAAATGATTCCAATGTCCCAGAACAATGATTCAGATAGTGTAATTGAATCATAATTGATCAAGAAATCACGATATGAAACTGCAACCCTATTCAACTTCTCTTCTTCCTTTTATGCTCTGTGCTTCCTCTGCATTATTTTTTGTTGCACCTCTTCTCTTCCCCTTTTCTGTTTCTTACTGTTTCATTCTACAGAGGCATCTGTTCATCATCAATGGTCATTATCAAAAGATTCTTTGGCTTCTTTGGAAATCACAACTCTTCATATTTTGTGTTAGTTATAGCCAGCCATTTTTGGCTTCTTTATCTTCTAAGCCCCTTCCTTCACGTGACCATCAACGATGACCATACGACTACCCAACAGGTGTTTCCTGACTCACGACTTCGAGAAACTTGGTATGAGACGTCTCAATTCTCCCAACTTCCTATCTCTGAATTGGAGCTTATGGACACTAGCTCCTTCCTCTATTCTCTCTCCATGTGACTATTGGATATGACCACTCTCTAATCAAAAAGGCGCTTCGCAACTCTACACATCAGATATTCTTTTGTGAGTCACCCTGACTCTCCCAACTCCCAATATATGAAGTAGATCCTAGCAATGTTATCTCCTTCCCTTATTCTCCGCTGATGTGACCTCTTGCTGTGACTTGGGGCCAAGCACTTCAGGAATTCACATTTCGCGAAATTTGAGTTATCTCTCCTCCTTTATTCAATGTATAAACTCCTAAACTCTGAACTTCATCATGCCAGATCAACATTCCATGACCTTCCTTGATTCAATGGTCCAGATCTCTTCTTCATGAATCAAGACTTCGCGTTTCAGGACTTCGACTATGTTGGCCCTTGGTTATGGAAGGAAGCGAAGATCGAGGAATAAAATGTCAAACGCAAACTGTGTGGGAGACACAGTGAATGTCACTGGGTCGAAGTAAGCAAAAGAGAAGAAAAGTTCGAGCGAAGTATGGAAAAACAATCCATTGGATGAGGAGATCGAGGATGACAGTACAACAAGGAAGATGGATCGAGGACAACTCAACAAGAAGAGAAAGGCACCATTGGAATCTTTGGATCACCACACGAGAAGGGAGGAAAGACAAGCTGGTCAAGTTGACCTAGGGTTTTAGACACCTAGGGTTTTGGGTAATTAGGGTTTTGAAACCTAGGTTTCGACCTAAGGCTTTCGGTGAGGGACTATAATGTATAAATAGAGGTCGAGAGGACCTAGGTCGGGGTGGTACCAGAGTGGGATATTGATATTGATTTTTGTTGATTGGGAGATTATTGTATTGTGAGAGAGAGGAGTGATGAGAGTGAGAGCCTTCTGGTATTTCAATATCTTCAGTTGGGTGAGAAGATCAAGTCTTACAGTTGAGTGCGAAGGTGAGAGACAGAGAGAAGAAGAACAAAGATCTACTAACTAAGAGCGTAGATCGGAACTGTAAGATTTATCTTAATATATCATAAGCACAGTTCTGTGGACGTAACCCTAGAGAGAGGGTGAAGTATATTTTGCGTCGTATGTGTGGGTGATGCCTGGATATCTATCATTGTTATATTGTTATTTTCATTATTGTGTTAGATCAGATTTATAGTTGCATAGAGTAAATCTAGCTGATAAGAGATATATGAATGTTGCATTATTGTTGTATTAGTTCCACTTGATATTCCCTTGGATGTAGACATCTCTGTCCTACAACCCCCCTCTTAGCTGCTTCGGGTGAGACTACATCTGATTCTCAGGTGTTGTCGAAAGGGCCAGTAGCTAGGGCTTGTTGGTGCGCTCTTGGAGTGAACCTTGGGTCTGCCCTTCTGATAACAAATGGATCCATTGCTAGGAAAAAAATATTTTTAAGGGAATGTCAAGGTGGTTCCCATCGAAGGAAAATATTCAAAAGTGGATAGAATATCAAGAGAGGGACCTTGTTGAAGCCCAGAACAAGAACCCTAAACTAAGTACTGAAGATTGGCTACAAAGATACATCTTCACCGACATTTACGAGATCTTGTTTGGAGGAATCCACTAGGAGTTGTTTAAATGGTTGGCTAGGTTAGCCGATACCCAGTTCGAGATCAGATCTATCCCTCCCGTGGTTTTGACACCAGCACTGATCCAGAGGGTCTAGAGGGTTGAAAAAATTGTATCTAGAGTAGTAGATCATTGTTTTGATAGTACCATTGGAGGGTATATCACCAAATGTGTTGTTGATAGGGTAGAATCATATATCCAAGCTGAGAGATATTTTTTCAAAGGAACTAGAGGAAAATATTTGCACTTTATGAATCTGATAATCAAGATGTTGTTGCATGAAAAGAACGTCTTAAATATACAGTAGATTGGTTGGACCTGAAAAGGAAAATGTTCATAAATTTAGACAGTGACAATGACACAGAAGTTGGACATACGCGAAGTGGAAAAGTATTTAGAGGGGTTCACCTTGATAACCTGTTTAAGAGAAAATACGGAGAAGAGGGTTTCCACAGTGGACAAGAGGTAGATCTAACCGATGAAGAAAATTCAAAACCCACTAGAACAGAAAAAGGGAAAGTTGAAGAACTTCTCCAAGTGAGCTAGAAACCTCAGGAATTGCACAAACTACTGAAGTAAGTAACATTAACCCTCCTGCTATTTCAATAGAACCAAGCAACTAGAATAGCCAGAACCACCAGAGTCTTCATAGTGTTGTTACTAGCAACTCAACCTATACCCAGATAGGAAGCCTAGGGAATTCTATGGAAGATGAGATGAGG
This sequence comes from Picea engelmannii, assembly GCA_009831015.1. Taxonomy (NCBI): domain Eukaryota; kingdom Viridiplantae; phylum Streptophyta; class Pinopsida; order Pinales; family Pinaceae; genus Picea; species Picea engelmannii. The sequence goes on along the minus strand of ML782231.1, from coordinate 818,525 downwards.
CTCCCTATCTTCAGGGGAGATGGATCTAAGGATCTCGATCAACACTGGTTCTTGTGTCGGGCCATGTGGAATATTAAATGTATCACCAACGAAGCCATCAAGAGAACCCAATTCAACACTACGCTAAGGGATTGCACGCTGAGCTGGTACATGAAACTTGTCTAAGGAATAGTGTAGCCTAAGCCACTGAACAAGATCAAGAATGCGTTGATTGTAGAATTTAAGAAACCTAATTCAGAGTCACAATGTATTACAGAACTAAAAGAGATAAAACAAAAGGTAGAAGAACCTGTGTGGGAATTTGACCAAAGATTCAAGACCCTAACAAGTTGATTAACTTTTCAGATCCCCGATGAACAAAACAAAGAATGGTTCATTGCAGTGTTGTTACCACACATCAGGTTCCCTCTGATGCAGAAGAATATTGCATTGCACACAAAATCTTTGGAGATCGCCATGAAGATTGAAAGAACACCTATGGGAGAATCTAGCTCAAGCATGAACTAGATCTTGAGCCAGCTGACTAGTTTGTCTCTATAGGTCGAGGATATGAAGAAGGACAAGGGGAAGGAAAAAAGAGAAGATATATAGTGTGTAAGATGCAGATCTGAAGGTCATGATAAGGAACACTGTCACCTATTTCATGAGTATTTGGCCTCGGGAGCACCGAGCCCCTTGAAGCAAGTTAACCTTCCCTAGTGTGATGTATGTAGAAATAGGCATCGCCCAAGTGAGTTCTATTACATGCATAAGTATGTTTAGATACCTACAAACTTGTATTTCACATTCTGTAAATCAGTGGGGCATGATGATCAAAATTGTAGAGCTTACGATCTCATGCATGAGAGGTCGAGGGACATATACAAGATTCAAGGTGAAGTACATCAAGAAGGAAACACTCCACAGTACAACTCTCCAGGGAGAGGAAACTTCAATCCTCGCGGTGGATACAGAGGATGAGGAGGAGGAGGAGGTATGCACTGAGGCTGAGGACAAATAATCTGTTATAACTACATACAGCCAGGACACTTGGAATGGGATTGTTAGAATCCTTGCACAACCTATAGTTATTGTAACTCTTTTGAGCATGTCATAGAAGAATGCCCTATGCTTTTGGCTAAGCTTCAGGAAAGACAAGGACCCCCGCAGAACCCACAAGTGCAACTAATATATGTTGAACCACGTAGAACAGACCCTAGAGTCACTATTATTACTCAAAGAGGCATTGCTATAGGAGAAGATATAACAATCCAAAGAAAGATCGCAAAAGAATCAGGTATCAGAAAATATGTGGAGAAGACTCAAGCTTTTGATGCAAGGAAATAAGGACAAACATTTGAGGAAGCAAGACAGAAGTTCAAGGGGCACCAAGGATCCTTATCTAAAATGAAACCAGAAATAAAAGAGTATGGAATGCCTTAGGGATTTAATCAATCAGCTTCAACGAAAGAAAGAAAAGATGTAAGTAAACTCATCGAATTTTTGTATGCTTGTCTTAAGTTAATTTAGGATGAGAATGTTTTGCAATATTTATAGAACCTAATCGGGCAATATGAGCTAGGAAGGGTACACCCCTTACTGAATAGGGCAGTACACCATATTGGTAAGAAGAGAAGAACAAACAAAGAATTACATTTGAATGCTCAAATAGGAGAGTATGATATAGACTATGTGGTCCTCGACTTAGGGTCAGAGGTCAATGTCATGACAAAGCAAACTTGGGCACTAATGGGAAAATAAAAGTTTATATATTCTCATATCATGCTTAGAATGGATAATCAACAAGCTTTAAGCCCATTTGGATGATTGGAGCATGTCCCTATGGACATCGACGGAGTTAGGACCTTTGCAGATTTTTAGGTAATTGAAATTGCTGATGATATTTTCCCTTACCCTGCATTGCTAGGAATTGATTGGGCCTTCGACAATTCTACTATTGTTGATTTAAAGAAAATACACATGAAATTTGAAAGAGATGGCCTTAGGGTCATTTAACCCTTAGATCTAGATGAGGGTCCACGATATACAAAGCCCATCAGAGAGGAAGACCACGCATATGATTTGGAAAACATATATAAACTAACAGCCAGACAACATGATTATATCAACCCTACTGTTGATGGAAATCTAAGTTGATGAAGTGACAGTGCATGTTCATAAGATTCAGAAGAAGCACTAGAGAACTAATAGAACCAAATGTATGAATTATCCACAAGGATATGCGCTCGACTGACAAGAGAAGTTTGTTGGATTGGTACAACAATAAGTAACTTTCCTACCTTTGATGGTCTGAACCCTCTAGAATCCTTCCTCTCCAATTTTGAAACAAGTCTACCAGCACAATAGAGCCTGTTGGCTATGGACGAGGCCCTAAAATATACACTAGAAAGATGGTAGGGGATGCACAAAAGCAATATTACAGACTAGACACAATCTTGAACCTTGATGACAACGCGGTTCTTAGCACAAGTAGGAAGCTGCGAAGTGAGGTACACAGGTCGAAGTTGCCCAAAGGACTATGTGAGAAGTAGTGAAGAATCCTAGAAAGACATTCCTTGAGAAAAATGGGTACACAGCTTCATTAACATGCTGGACACGACCCCTATTAACTAGTACATCCAAGAGGAGTTGCGCCTCATCACTACAGATTGGGAAGGTATGATTCATAATTTTGTAACCACCTTTTTGTTTGAAAGTGAATTTCCCTTAGTAGATCAAGCACTATATATTGTAAGGAATAAAGTATTTAAGGAGGTATCTAGCCTCCTTTTAGAGCAATAAGAGGACAAATGGACTACGCCATTCCATAAACTACAAGGATGTTACAACATTAATGTCGACGCAGATGACGATCAGACGAAGGTAACCATTGTTGTAACAGAAGGCCACAGGGATGTGGAAGGACCAGAAGTTGAGATGCGATTCATTGGAAAACTGATCAAGATAAATAAAGTCAATTTTGGGACATAGGAGACACCAAAGCTTGCCAATGTCGGAGATTACTAGGATGCTACAACCATTGACAAAATTACAGAATTACTGCATGAGTATCAAGACTTATTTCCGACCAAGTTCACTAATATGAAGGGTATCAAAGGACCTATGGGAGATATGAGAATACCTTTGAAACCAGATGTGAAGCTAGTCAAGAAAAGACCCTACATATTGAACCCGAAATATAAGGAAAAAATGAAGATTAAGCTCGACATAATGTTAGAAGCAGGGATTGTTAAACCTATTGAAGAATCGAGATCATCCATATGGTAGTACAAGACAAGAAGATAGGCGAGATTAGGATCTTTGTAGATATCAGGAAGTTGAATGATGCTTTTTTGCATGATCCTTTCCCTACACCATTCACGGACGAAGTTTTGGATAACGTGGGAGGCTAAGAAGTATATTCTTTTGTAGATGGATTTTGAGGATACCATTAGATCCAGATTGCTAAGGAGGACCACCAAAAGACCACATTTTCCACAGAATGGGTATCCTACCAACACACAGTGATTCCATTTGAATTGAAGAATTCCCCAGCCATATTCTCCAGGGTGGTGGTCGAAGCATTCAAAGAATTTTTTCATAAGTTTTTAGAAGCCTATTTTTAGTTTGTTGAAAAGTCATATTGATTGTCTAAGACTAATGTTGGACAAATGCAGGTAGTGTCAAATTTCTTTAAATTTGAAGAAGTGCATATTCTTCTCACCATTTGGAGTATTATTAGGACATATTGTATGCAAGCAAGGATTGTTGGTTGATCCATCAAAAATTGCAATTATAGTCAACTTATCACCTCCTACTTCAGTCAAACAACTGCACACTACATTGGGACATATTGTCTATTATAGGAAATTTATCAAAGGATATGCTCAGATTACTGCGCCAATGGAGAAGTTATTAAAGAAATATTGTCAGTTTGGTTGGATAGACGAATGCCAGCAGAGCTTCCACACACTAAAACAAAATATGGTGAATGCGCCCATTCTGGTCTTTCTAGACTAGAGCAGAGAATTTCATGTGCATGTCGATGCATCTTCTATTGCATTAGGAGAAGTATTGGCACAACCTGGAGAAGGGGAGATCGACCATCCATTATCATTTTCCAACAGAAAGCTATCTACAACTAAAATCAATTACACTACTACAGGGAGATAAGGATTAGCCATGGTGTATGCGCTGCAAAAATTCTTCCATTACTTACTAGGAGGACACCTTAAAATGTTTATTGATCACTCTACGCTGAAGTACCTAGTCAACAAGCCAGTGTTGGGGGGGTGAATATGCATATGGCTTCTCTTGTTTCAAGAATATGATTTTGAGATCATAGTTAAGCCAGGAAGAATGAACAAAGGACCCGACCACTTATCAAGGTTAGAACATGGAGAAGAACCCGCTAGTCTAAAGGATACACTATTGGATGCACAACTTCTTTCCATTAGGAAGATGGATGAACACTTCGCAAACATAGTCCATTTCCTGTTAACAGGAATGGTTCCAAGTGACTATACAATTTCCCAAAAGAAATAACTAGTGGTGCGCGCTGTAGACTTTTCACTGATAGTTGGTTAGCTATATAAGATGGGACTTGATGAGATACTAAGAATATGTGTGATGGAGGTAGAGCACCCACTGATCCTCATATATTCTCATGAAGGCATCATAGGAGGACATTACGCAGGGAAAGAAACTACGCAGAAGGTTCTGCGAGATCGCCTTTGGTGGCCTATGTTACACAAAGATGCTAAAGAGTATACCAGAGCTTATGATGTATGCTAGAGAGTTGGAAAACCATCCCGAAGAGATAAAATTCCATTAGCACTGCATATGACCCTACAAGCATTTGAAAATTGGGCCATTGACTTTGTGGGACCTATAAACGCACCAGGAAAGTGCACAAGAGAAAGGTACATTATCACTGCGATAGAATACCTGACTAGATGGGATAAAGAAAGAGAAATCAAGGACTGTAATGCAACTATAGTTGCGCATTTTATATTTGATGACATAATAACTAGGTTTGGATTCCCTAAGGCCCTTATGAGTGATCAAGGTACACACTTCATCAATAAGATAGTTGAAGCCCTGAATGAAGAATTTGCAGTTCACCATCAAAAGAGTACACCTTACCATTCACAAGAAAACAGAATGGTCTAAGCATTCAAAAAGAACTTGGACACATCATTGACAAAGATTTGTAGTGTGAACAGGGATGACTGGGATTTAAGAGTGTCAGGCGTACTCTGGGCTTATAGAGCCACATGCAAGAAATTAACAATGCAGACCCCTTTCAAGTTGGTTTATGGTCTCGAAGTTGTTGTCCCGATGGAGTACGTGGTACCAAGCTTAAGAATTAATGCATTTACAAACATGGATGATACTAGCACTGTTCGTGAGAGGCTTGCCTAGCTGATTGAACTAGAAGAAGACAAATTTATTGCAGGATTCCATCAGCAGGTACAAAAGGAAAGAGAGAAGGCCTATCATGAAAAACATATCAAGAATAAGGCATTTAAGCAAGGTGATTTAGTACTGGTATACGACAACAAATTTATAAACATCTAGGGAAATTCATAACGCATTGGCTTGGACCATATTAGATTGCCTACATTACAGAAGGAGGAGTTGCGTAGCTGAAGACATTGAAGGGAGAGTGGAAAGAAGGATTAGTAAATGGGAGTCTATTGAAGTTGTATTATGACAACCAACTGCCTCACAACTCTCATTAAAAGTAAGGAGAAAAGGGTCTAGGTACCAAGTGCAGTTGAAACTGGGTACCAGACATAGAAAATATAGTCTGCATGAAGGAGGGGAAGGAGTCATAAAATAGAAAGAAAATACTGCACTGTGCATTCCAAAGTCGGAGTGAAACGGAAGGATCAGATCAGAAGTGCCACGGGATGAGTCATAGGTGAGTGTTGGGGCCTGTTGGTGCTTGGTTATGGAAGGAAGCGAATATCGAGGAAGAAAAGGTCAAATGCAAACTGTGCAGGACAGACAGTGACTATCACTGGGTCGAAGTAAGCAAAAGAGTAGAAAAGATGGAGCGAAGTACGAAAAATAAATTCGTTGGATGAAAAGATTAAGGATGACAGATCTACAAGGAAGATGGATAGAGGACAACTCAAAAAGAAGAGAAAGCCACCATTGGATGCTTTAGAGCACCACATGAGAAGGGAGGAAAGACAGGATAGCGAATCCCTGAAAAGGCAAGTCAAGTTGACCTACGGTTTTAGACACCTAGGGTTTTGGGTAATTAGGGTTTTGACACCTAGGTTTTGACCTAAGGCTATCAGTGAGGGACTATAATGTATAAATAGAGGTCGATATGACCTAGGTCGGGGCAGTACTAGAGTGGGATATTAATATTGATTGTTGTTGATTAGGATATTATTGTATTGTGAGAGCGAGGAGTATTGAGAGAGAGCCTTCTGGTATTGTAAGAGCTTCAGCTGGGTGCAAATATCAAGTCTTGCATCTGGGTGTGTAGGAAGGTGAGTGATAGAGAGAAGAAAAGAGAAGATATGCTGACTAAGAGCACAAATCAGAACTATAAGCTTTATCTTAATATATATAAGCACAGTTCTATGGACGTAGCCCTAGAGAGAGGGTGAACGACATATATTTTGTGTCATATGTGTGAGTGATTCCTAGATCTCTATGATTGTTATATTGTTATTTTCATTAGTGTGTTAGATCAGATTTATAGCTGGGCAGAGTAAATCTAGCTGACAAAAGATATATGAATGTTTCATTATTGTTGTATTAGTTCCACTTGATATTCCCCTAGTTGTAGACATCTCTATCCTGTAACCCCCCTCTTAGTTGCTTCGGGTGAGACTACATCTGCTTTGCAGGTGTTACCGAAAGAGCCAGTAGATAGGGCCTATTGGTGTGCTCTTGGAGTGAGCCCTAGGTCTGCCCTTGTGCCAACAAGCTATTCTACTTACACTATCCTTCCACTGTATTTTGATCATCAGTTAAGAATGCACCCGAAGTGATCTTTAGATCAGATGACTTATGTCTACTTTGAGACTTCGGTATTCATGACTTCAGGTTGATCGTTGCTTCATTATCCTCTGGAGTGGTCACTTGTTGAATAAGTCATAGGAGGTGGAGATTGCTTTCTATCAGTTCACACTTCAACTTACATTGTCCTTCCACTGTGCTAGATCAACAGTTGATGATGCACCCAAATTGTTCTTCATATCGGATGACCCATGTCCACTTCGAGACTTTGACATTCAGGACTTCGAGACTTAGGGCATCTGCCGGTGGTAAAAACTCTAGAATTAAATATCCCGAAGTGACGTAACATTACACACGTCACCTGTTGCCTTGGCATGGGTCGAGTGGTTTCCATGTGTCCTTTCTAACATGGTCTACCACATGTCCTTGTTGAGGTGGTCTGTTGACATGGTTCTCCCTTATCTAGCGATCATCACATTTTTTCCAGATACGATGGTCCTTATTCATTTCAAATTTCAGGCTTCAGGTAATTCAACTTTCAAGTTGCCAATTCTTCTAAAGTGAGATTCCCCAAATAGTAACCTCCTTGAAACTTTTGACGTGAACCAAATCTTGTTTGTTGATCATGTTCTTAGATTGATGGCTTGATCTATCTTTGGCGCTACTCTTCTATCTTATCATGTCCTTCAACTTAATTTGATTTGATGGACGATGGAGATTTGGGTGATCGAATTCTTAATCATTTTGGTTTGTCCTGTGGAGATTTTGATCTTGAACATGTTTATGTGCTGCGATTTTCTTTTTGAGCTTTGATCTTTGCATACTTTTCGCTTCTCCTCCTGAGATTATGTTGTTCCTGTTTTCCATTGTCATTGTTGTTCTTGCCATCAATGACAAGCACATGCTTCATATAAAACATGCCAACAATATCCCCCTTTGGCATTGATGAAAACCCTGAAAGGTTGCACTATTCCTCTTAGACCTCCAACTGTAGCATCCAGACCACACATTTTCTCCCCCTTTTACTTCAATGTAAAAGAAAAACATGCTCCCCATGAGCTATTGCAGTACTTTTCAGAGGTATCAGATATTCTACCAACACATACTCCCCCTGATTATATATATTATGAGCACTCTCCCCCTAATCAAATAGTCTATTTTAACTAGATAATAGGGTCACACCCAACGTATGGTGTAGATACTGAAACTAAGCTATTGTGAGCAGTTTATTGAAGATATCAACAATGTGATCTTTGGATGGAATATAATTCACTTGAACCACTCTGTTTGTAACCTACTCTTTGATAAAGTGATACTTTATTGGTATATGCTTAGTCTTTGAATGAAGCATAGGATTCTTGGAGTCACTAATGGCACTGGTGTTATCACAGTGAAGTCGAATGGGATCAGTATAAGTTACCTTCAAATCTGCAAGAGTTTGTATCATCCATAAGATCTGAGTGAAACAGGTAGCAACAATAATGTACTCTGCCTTTGTAGTTGATAATTAAATGGATCCCTTATTCTTACTAAGCCATGCTACTAACAAATCACCTAAGAAGAATGTGCCTCCACTAGTTCTCTTTCTCTCATCCAAACAACTTTCCCAATCAACATCTGAATATGCAGTTAATTGAAAATTTTGATTTCTAGGATACCAAAGACCACAAGTCATTGTACCCTTCAAATATTTTAAAATCCTCCTGACAACTTCTAAATGACTTTGTTTAGGAGAATCTTGATAATGACCTACTATTCCAATAGCTTGCATTATATCAGGATGAGATGATGTGATGTACATAAGACTGCCTATCATTGATTGATGTGTTCTTTGATCAACATCAGGTGAAACATCATCTTTACTGAGCTTGCAACCAACCACCATAGGTGTACTAACAAGAGAGGAATATTCCATATGAAACTTCTTCAACATCTCTTTCAAATAATTTTATTGAGAGATAAATATCCCTACAGAATTCTGTTTGATTTGTAAACCAAGAAAATATGACAGTTCTCCTATCAAGGACATCTCAAGATCAGACTACATTGAATTAGAAAACCATTGAACTGAAGGGTCATTAGTGCATCCAAAAATAATGTCATCTACATAAACCAAAACAAATAATAAAACATCACCTTCATACTTAATGTACAAATTACTGTCAACAATACCTTTGTTGAACACTTTTGTCCTGTAGAAATTTGTCCAGTCTATAATACCAGGCTTGTGGTCCCCGTTTCAATCAATATAATGCCTTTTTCAACTTACATACATAGTCAGGATTATTTGTCAGTGAAAATCCTTCAGGTTTCTCCACATATACTTCTTTGTATAGATCTCCATTAAGAAATGTTGACTTAACATCCATATAATATACTTTAAAGTTCTTATGACATGCACAGGTAATAAATATTCTGATGGCTTCCAATATTGCCACTGGTGCAAATGTTTCATCAAAATCTTGTCCTTGAACTTGTGCATACCCCTCACAGACCAATATGGATTTATTCTTAACAATTTTTTCTTGTTCATTCATTTTATTCTTAAACACCCATTTGGAGCCAATTACATTCTTATTTGCAGGTCTAGGAACAAGCTCCCAAGTATTGTTCTTCTCAATATGATACAGTTCCTCATTCATTGATTTTAACCATTTTACATATTTATTGGCTTCATTAAAGCTCATGGGTTCCACAATGGATATGAAGGCTATATGATTTATCGGTTTCTTTGATTATCCTTTTCCTGGTTTGTACACCTTTGTCTTTCTCACCAATTATCTACTTGCAGGATGATTCCTTTGAGTAATTCTGGAGGGAGGATTTGATGTTGTCTGTTGATTTGAGTCTACCTGATTTTTTGTATCTTCATCCGAATCAGAGTCTTCTTTTTTTGATTCTTGGACCTGCTCATCTTCAACTTCAATTATATCCTCTGTTGTTGATTCAACACTGCTTACATCTCATGCTGGGATTTCTTCATCAACTTTTATTTCAATACAATCGACAAATTTATGCATCCTCGTATTATAACATCTATATCCTTTAATATTTGTAGCATACCCTAAGAAGATACCTTCATCAGCCCTATCATCATATTTGCCAATATTTTCATCATTATTTTTTATATAACATTTACTCCCATAGACTTTAAAATGCTTGATTGAAGCAGGTCTTCCAAACAATAGTTCATAAGGAGTCTTGTCACTTTGTGGCCTGAGATGATCTTTGTTAAGAATATGTACAGATGTATGGATTTATTCTACCAAATATGTCTAAGCAATATTCTTTTCATTCATCGTTGATCTTGCCATCTACGGAACTGATCTATTCTTCTTCTCAACTACTCCATTTTGTTGTGGAGTCCTTGGAATAGTATACTCTCTTTTGATCCCATTTTTATCACAAAACTCTTTGAAGTCTCCTGAACTAAACTCTCCTTCTCTATCAGACCTTACTTCCTTCAATATTTTTCCTGTTTGATTCTCAATTAGGACCCTAAACACTTTGAATTTTTCAAATGTTTCATATTTTTCTTTAAGGAAGGCAACCCATGTAAGTCTAGAATAATCATCAATAATCAACATGAAGTAATTTTATTTTCCTGTACCTTCCTTCCTTGATGGTCCACATAAATCCATATGTACTAACTAAAGAGGTTTCTTTGTTGATGCAAAGTTCTTAGATTTAAACTGTGTCCGAGTAAGATTTCCTATTTGGCAAGGTTTGCATATAGAATCATATGGATTTGGTATTTTTGGAAGATATTTTACTACCCTATTGTTTCTAAGTTCATTAGATGATCAAAATTTAGGTGTCCAAGTCTCCTATGCCATAACCAACTTTCATCATACTTGCTTAAGTGACATTCTTCTTTTTCTTCTTTCAAAACATAGACATTGTTTTATGTTCTTATGCCTTTTGTAATCAACTATTCTGAATTCACAGATTGCATTTTACAATCTTTAGAAGTGAAAACAACTTTACATCCTCTTTCACAAACTTGACTGAAACTAAGCAGATTATGTTTCAGACCATCTAGAAACAACACATCTTGAGCTTTCCCTTTGCCATTACTTAGAATTACCATTCCTTTACCTTTGATTTTTGTTGGTGCATCATTTCCAAAGGTTACATTTCCTAATTTTGTTTCACTTAGAGACATAAACTTACTTTTGTCTCTAGTGATATGTTTGGAACATCCACTGTCAATATACCAAGGGTTCTTTGGTCTTTGAGATGAAAGTACTAGACCACATTTTTCACTATCTTTCTTTTTCTATGTGTTGGCATTTCTAGCTAAGGGTTATATCCTTGGATCTGCTTTGTAATTATTGATATGTCAGTTTGAAACTTTTTGGCCAAAGTTATGAAAATTATAGCATTTGAGATCATTTTTCAATAGGTAAAATTTATTGGTGCAACTTTCTCTACTCATTAGTTGTTTAGTTCTATGTTGCAAACATTGTTTATTTCTTGATCTCCTCAGTTGTATGTCTCCAAACTTAACTTGACAATTTGCAATGTTATGACCAAAATTAGAGCAGTAAAACCAATAACCATGGAAGAAATTTTGGTACCTGAAGGATGGCCATCTTCTCGGAATTTTTTGCTCCATATTCTGATATCTTTGTTTTTTTATCAGGAATCATCTTGTCTTTATTAGACTTTGGTGGCAGAGTACTCACATGGTTTGATTGTCTGTTGACTTGGAACTTGATCATCTTTACTGGCTCTTTGCTTTTTGTCTATTTTCTGCTTGAACCACTTACATAGCCTAAACAAGTCTTCAACAAAGGAGGTCTTTTTTTTCTCAGAATGTCATTTAGTTTCATTGAGGCTTTAATGATTGGAAGATTTTGGAGGTACCATGGTTTAAACTTATCCATCTATTTTCTGGTTTTTACTACCTCTTTTTCCAAGGCTTCATATCTTGCCTTCTTCTCTGATAATTGTTGTTTCAAAATGTACTCTATTTTATTTGCCTCTTCTAATTCCACTTTTAGCTGAGCAAAGTCTTCATTAGGTTTTTTACTATCTTCCTCGAACTGCATCAAGAATTGTTTTTGCTTTTTCTTCTTAAATCTGAGTCTAGCAATTTCTTCTAGCGCACTGATCAATTATCCTTCCAAGTCAAACACATCTTATTCATCATTAACATCACTTCCTATGATTTTATTATCATAATCCTCTTTGTCCATAAGCATAAAGTCATTAACCTTATCTTCACAGGAAGAATCACTATCTGTGTTTCCTGGAGAGTCATCATTGTTTACACATAAACTTTTACTTTTACCAAATCTCTTGGATTTGTACTTCTCTTCAACTTCAGATTTCTAGTCCTTGTTCTTTTGTGTACACTTAGATGAAAAGTGGCCTATGTTTCCATAGTTAAAACATTTGAAGGGAAAGTTTCCTTGGTACTTGCCTGATCCTTTCCTTAGTCTTCTCACAAATGTTTCTTCAATTTCATCAAGCTCAGAATCCTCATTCTTATCTGCTTTAAATGATGCTTATATAGAGTTAAGTTTGTCTTTACTAATCCTCATTTCATAAGCAGTTAGAGTTCCTAGAAGTTGATCAATAGAAAAAATATTAAGATCATTTAGTTCTTCTATTGCATAAACTTTTGGATTAAATCTATTAGGTAGAGATCTTAAAATCTTTTGAACTAAAAATGTGTCTTCAATCTTATCACCAGGACCCTTCATGACATTCACAAGCTCCTCAACTCTTAAAAATATTTACTAATTGTTTCTTCCTCATTCATATTTAGTTGTTCAAATTTCAATATATATGTCTGAATTTTGGCATCTTTTTCTTTCTCATTTCCTTCATAAATGTTAATGTGTTTATCCCACATCTCTTTGGCAGAATCGAGATGAATTACCTTTACAAATTCAGATTCATCAAGCCAACTCAAGATAGAATTCATTGCCTTTGCATTGAAGCTAAACTCTAAATTATCATCTTTGGAAGCTAGCACAACAGGTTTTGTATATCCAGTCTCTACAACATCCTAAACATCATCACCTAAGGCCATAATGTATGTTCTCATTGTAACCTTCCAGAAAAAAAAAATTGTTCCATAAAATAGAGGAGGCTGATTGGTTGAAGTTCTTTCATGACTTGTCATGTTTAAGCTTATTGATCTACCTTTAGCTAAAAGGAACCCACTCTGACACCAATTGTTGAAATAACTATGAAAACTGAGGGGGGGGGGTGAATCAGTTGTTATTGTTCTTAAACAATTATGTGCCAGTTAAATTTATTATTAATCTTCTCCAAGTGATCATCAAGATTGTGTAAAACATGAACAAAAAAAATAATAAACATCAATCACACATATGATATACACAAAGACATATATTCATGAGAAAACCCATAAAGAGAGAAAACCTCTTCTTCTTCGAATGATATGAAACCTTTTTATGTTATGTACATCATCTATCTTTGAGAACCAACTCAATGTGAGGCTACTACCTCTGTTTTACAAGAAACAACTTGCTAAGAGTACCAACTCTCTGGTTTCTCTAGCACCCACTAGAAGGAAGTACCAACTCCCTTTGTGTTTCAACACCAACTTCCAGACACACAGGCACCAATCTATACAAGATACAACTTGCTGAGAGCACCAACTCTCTGGATTCTATAGCACCCACTGAAAGGAAGCACCAACTCTCTGAGTGTTCTAGCACCAACTGGATGAAAGCATCAACTTCCAGTCACACAAGAACCAACCTGTACAACAAAGAACAATGGTTCTCCCTTGCACCAACCTACCACCCTAGTTTTTGTAGCTGCAACCAGATGGAAGCTGAAACTCCCTATGTTAAAGCACCCATTTGTTTGAGAATGCACCCTGTTGCACCTATTTTGTCACCTGAATGAGAAAAATAGAGGTGCTTACAAGATTAGTTGGGTTAGCTAAGCAAGACAGCAGTAAAGGAAAGGGTTAAAAAAATAAACATAAAATACTAAGCTAAGAATTAAACTAGGAAAGGAAAGAACAACTAAACTATTGAGCATAAGGACATAAGAACAAGAAACAAACAAGACTCATGTCACAAATGGAAAGGATTGTATTAGTAAAAATAAAACACCAAGAAGAAAGTGGACTTTGGGTCCCTTCTTCCTCCAAGGGAGGGCTCTTGGACCCCCAAGATTAAGCTCTTCTTACAACTTCAAAACTTGAAAGAAATGGTGAAAGAATCCCAAGCTAACCCACTCAAAAGGTGATGTGGATTGCCCAAATGGAATGGTACTAGTATTCTCTTGATGAGAAAAGAAGATTCCCCAAGAGAATAGTAGCAGCATAACCTTGTAGATGAATTCCTTGAAAATTTAGTGCACCCATGGCCTTGTTTTATAACACCACTTTCAGGTATTGTGCAACCATCTTTTAGTGTGCGAAGGGGTTGTTTAGGGCACCTTTAGGTCTTTTACGAGCCACCTAGTTGGATCCAGCTGAGATTTGGGTGTCAAATCGACTTGGAAGTTGAATCAGAAGTGGGTGGGAGGCCGACCAACATCATAAATGCATCGTTCTCAGGTGTGCATGGATGTTATCATCCACGGTCATGCATTGTGCGCATGTTTTCTTTTCCCGCGTTTCTGGATGGCGCATGTGCACGCTCGCCCTATGTAGTCATAGTGCATCTTGATTTTATGACTGGTTGTATAGTTTTGAACCTTTTGGAAATGATTTTTTGGTAATTTTGGTCCATGTGTGGACTCATATCTATTTGAAGATGTTGGATTCCTGTAACCATTTGCGGACAAAATTTTAGTGATAATAGATGCCCCCTAATGGATGAGGTTAGGAGCATACAAATAGCCGAAATTCATCAATGTTTCTTCTACTAAGAGTACCGTGGTAAGAAAGAGAGATAGTGAGAGTATCAAGAATGACTCATTGGAAGGAGAAGGGGACCTGTAGGACCCATCCTTTCGCAAGTTGTGTGAAATAAATTGTGTACAAACAAGGCGGGCATGCCCCATGCTCATGTCATGTAACTCAAATAAGGGTGTTGTACAGTAACTGAAACTGTGTGTTGATGTAGACAGCTGCAGTTCCCTCAGGGGCGGTTTGGATAAAGGCATAGGACAACTCTGATGAGGAACATACTCTGAATAGTAGGCATTGACACCTGTAAGAATAATCATGGATTATGTGGGCATTGATAGCCCAACAAAGTTCAGAGGTCTTCGACAAATATAAGAAACAATTGCAATAGTC
The DNA here is from genome assembly GCA_009831015.1 of Picea engelmannii. Classification (NCBI taxonomy): domain Eukaryota; kingdom Viridiplantae; phylum Streptophyta; class Pinopsida; order Pinales; family Pinaceae; genus Picea; species Picea engelmannii. The sequence goes on along the minus strand of ML782231.1, from coordinate 803,323 downwards.
ACAAAGTAAGACCCACTGTAACATGAGAAAGTGTTGAAGTCGATTGTTATGGGGTTCAACGACAGTAGGGAGCACTTATGGGTCTCCCTGTGTCATTCAAGACTTCTCATTGTAAAAGTAATGAGAGTCAAGATATTGTTTCCCTTCTAGAAACTATGTTGATGTCGATAAAAAGGGAGACACGACTCCAAGAAGCAAAGGGCTTCATGAAATCCACTAGGTGAGGTCAGGAATTGAGGAGTTACATGGATGAAGTGAATCTATGTGGAGACTCAAGACTACCCTTGGTTGGGGATATATGTGAAGTTTAAGTGGCTGCAACCATTTAATGAGGTCAAGTGTCAGGGGGAACAACGAGACATGGGATAAGTTGTGCTAGAGGCAGGACAAAGTGAACAAACTCAGAGAGCAGAGGTAGGTGGCCTATGGGATACTCAGAGTTTATGGATGATGTCAACATGACTGGATGATAAGGAATGCCCCAAACAAGGGCGACATGGGTTGCGTTTGCCAATAAGGTCACCAAAGGTGACGACAAAAAGGTATGTAAAATGTTGGAAACAACAACTTAATTACAAAAAGAATTAAAAAATCAATGGGGATAATAATGAATATATAGAAATGGGTGCCTCGGTGTAATATGGCTTGTCTTGAAGATGGCACAATTTGGTGTAAAAAATAAGTGGAGGGTTGGGGCCCCATAGGCGGGTTTCTATAGTAGGGCAATGTATGGAGGGAAATCTGAAGATGGGTAGACTGACATTGTGTGAAATGGATGGTAAATGGTGTTGCAGGAGTGCAGTCAAAATAATCCATGATGAAGTGCCCTGGGAGTCCATTGGGTAGGCTAGCAAAATGAGGAGAAGGAATATGTGGCTTATTCACGACATTATGTAAGACTATCGGGACTCCCATCCCTAAAGGTTGAAAACAACATGAGTGTCAAAGTGCCTAGGGGGATATGAATGGGAAAACTCATGTGGGGGAGAGTGCTACTGGGTGACAGTACACAAAATGCAATGGAGGTGACAGTACTGCAGAGCCGGATATAGGGACCCTAAAGACAAATTTCAGAGGGTGTGACTGGAGATGCAATTGATATTCAGAGGGAATGATTACATGCCAGTGTTGATTATATACCTGAAGGCATGACATTGGTGTATGATGATCAATTACCTACACACATGACAACCAAATACCTGAGGTGAATAATATCTGAAGAGAATTGAACCTACAATCATTTATTTGATAATTTTGAACATGAGCATGCGTACCTGGAGGGGGTATGGAAAAATGGTTCCCCGGGGGCTAAGGATGAAAAATGGCCTGGGGGTTGTCTTGATGTAGAGGATGGGGTGCTAATCCTGTGGATGAAGATGGATCAAAAAATGGACACCTGAAGGTCCTGGGATGGGGTCTGGAAGTTTTTCAAAAAGGGATATATATAGTTGTAGGGCCCACATTGCCACCTCCTTTGTACCTGCTGTCAGAGTGATTGGACGAGAGATATTTAGAGGAGATTTGGAGATTCTAGGAGAATGAGGCAGTCGATTCAGGACCAACGAGCTTCAAGTTAGTTCACTTATCATCCTGCATAGAATTAGGGTTTCTATTTTTGGGCAGGGCTTGTACGAAGGGTCGTACAGGAGGCTTTTTCGGTGTGGCCCCCCCAGTGAACGAATGATTGGGAAATATACATGCATGGGTGCTCACCTATTTTGCGAATATCCGTGCACGGGGGTGCCCTAATGGGGAAAATAGGCACGCATGGTATGCACGCCTATATATGTGACAGGGGCACATGAAGGTGGCTCTGTAGGGTCGATAGGCATGTGTGTGTACGTGCCTGTGGGATGAACAGGTGCGCACTTATGCGTGACTATGGGATGAACAGGCATGCATGTGTACGCACCTGTGGGGTTAAACAGTCATGCCTTGGAGGCAAAGCTGACGGGTGCAAAACTTATCTTTTTTGGAAATGATAATGTGTTTATGTTTGAGATGGCTGATCGAGAACTAGATTATGTGGTTGCAAGTGATCATTTGGATGATGCCAGTTCACTGGAGAGAGAGGGATTGGTCACAGCTCAAGGAGGTTGTGGCCATTGAGGAGCCGATGGTTTGTGACACTTTGGCAGATTGTGGGCTGCTGAAGTTCTTTGAGTTCCCCTTGATACGGGCCCAGGAGTGCCTCCTGCAGTTCTTGATTCAGATGTGGAGTCCAAATCTACATTATTTTATGGTGCGAGGTGAGAAGCTAGCCTTCACTGCGGTGGAGGATGTATACTTTCTGACTGGGCTCCCTTTTCGGGGAACACCCTTACCAACAAAGCTCGTATTACCTAGGGATGGGCAATTGGCTACCTTAGGTTGGAGGTAATATATGAGGGATGATTTTATGTCAGGCTCTGTGGTGAGTATCGGGGCTATGGATTCCCTAGTTCATTGCTATGTAGCAGCGATGGTTGTGAGGGTATATGGGTCTCTCGCGACTCAGCAAATCAGTGGTGGTTAGCTGAGGATTATGGGGAGGGTGCTGGAAGGAGAGCATTTTTCCTAGGGCTTGATGCTGCATGCCAAGATGGTAGGGAAGCTCGATAGGTGTTGGGTTTTCGACTCAGGGGAGTTCACTTTTGGGTCCATATTGGTTGCACGGTTTTTGGAGAGGGTGTCAATGTTGCGCCCTAGAGTGTTATTGGGTGCACCTGGTGCGCGAGAGCTGCAACTGATGCGGTGGTCTAGGATTTTGATTCATTACGGTGGTGGGGAGGGTGGCCATTATTTCATGGTTGAGGCTGCATAGGTGTGGTGGCAAATGTCGCAGATCATACTGTAGTATCTATATTGTGGGGTGGGCTTCCAGGGTGATCGGGATATGGTGTTACCTCCAGGAGAGGTGTTCGACCACTGATGTATGATGTGATTTTTTGATATTTGATATTTAGATAGTATAGCATGTGTATTATGTATAGATGGATGTTGATGCTATCCTTTGTTTGTTTGTATGTGTAAATGTGGGACCTCACGGGTGTGAGGTTTAGTTTGTTAGAGCATCGTCTCATCAGGGGCTGGTAAGGCCACTGCGGGGAGAGCCACGAGTAGGAGAGTGATGATGACGTGAGGATGTTGAGGCAAGATCTACTGGCAATGATAGAGCATCTAGGAGACGTTGTTTCGATGAACTTGGTGTAGGGCCATCACATGCTCCTTCGGTCAAGGTCAAGGGATATTTTGAGGATATTCGTCGCCACTTGGAGGTGGTGCTACAAGGAGTGCCTGAGGGCATGTGGTCGTGTATATAGGACAAGGGAATCCTAGAGAAGTGTGTGGGGGTTCCGTCGATGTAGTGTGTTGTAGGAAAATCTCCCTGCGGATAGGTAGATCACCTCTAAGGCTTGACCTTAACCCTAGACAGAAAAATGCTTAACATGGACACTAACTTCCTTTCAAATCTATCTAAGCCTAATGCATGAGAAGGGAGAATAACAGAAGTACCTTTTAATTGACGTTTGTCCCTGCACGCTCCGAGTTGCGCTCCAATCCTTTTGCTCCTCGTTGAGGTCTGTAGACAAAACAAGGTACGACCACTTCCTACTCTATTGACATTAGCTTGAAAACAGATCTATCACTAAATGATAAGTTCATGTGGTATCAGACACAAACTAGAAAGAAACAGGCCAAGCGTGTCATATTAATGAGAATGACGACAACAGTACTTACAATCGTAGATGAGAATGCAACAGCTTCGTCAAGTCCTCTTCGTCCAACCCTTTCCTGAAAGATCCACAACCTAGATAACATCAGCTTCACTGATCGCTTCTCTTTGTCTGACTTTCAGTTTCCTCCAAGATCATAAGTTTCATATGTTCAGTTCTTCCCCATCATCTCCGTTCCAACACCACTTATGAGATCATAAGTTTGGTGTAATTCTCCTTTTTGCAGTCTCACTTATGAGATCATAAGTTTGGTATGATTCTCTCTTTTCCTGTCCATACCACTCATGAGATCATAAGTTTGGTATGATTCTCCAATTTGCATCCCCTTTCACCATTAGAAAGCTTGCTTATATATCCTTGGAGAGGCTTCAACCACTTGAGATATCCTTGTGGAAGTTGAGGATTTGCCTCCTTCAGTTGAGGATCTGCCCTAGGATCATGGCTAGACTAGGGATTCAAGCTCAACTACTTTCCAAGAATGAAAAGATGCTTCCCCCATTCATCTCAACAGCTTAACAACCTCCCAGAATAGGTAGCGCTCCCTCAAAAGGGCCATTAGAGCGTTGTAGCACTCCCTGAAAAGGTTAAGGGAAGCGCCAGCGCTCCAAAATATATAGCACTCCCTCAAAAGGGCCAGGGGAGCATTATAATGCTCCCTAACAGTGTATGGGGGAGCGTCGGCACTCCGGGATAGTGTAAGGGGGAGCGATCCTCTCCAAAACTCAGTTTTTGAGGTGCTTTCATGTGGCAAAAGGTTTGCAAGCCTATTGACTCATTTCTCCTCTTCCAAATCAGATGTTTGAGGTGTTTCAAGTGTCCTTCTCATGTCGTTATAGGCACGACATAGGCATCATGGCAGTATGCTTTCTTTGACACACTGCGACACTTGTGAGCAACATGCGACACTTGCGACCTTGTGAGAAAAATGAAACACTCGATACCTTTGTAATGATGACACTTGCGACACTATCAAAGTGAGTAATTTTGATGTGTAACAGATTGCCCCCCAAAGTATGAAGTTAGAAGATGAGAACTGATGACTGAAATACTTTGTAGACGTTCAAGCAAGGGTATAGACTTGGAGAACCTGACAAAAGCTGCACACAAACATCCAACAAATAGCATGACATATTTCAAAACCCAAGACAGGCATACCTATGCTTGGATGATCAAGACTTGCAAGATATGGCCGCCATAAAATACACTGTGGATCCATAATTGTATTGATAAAAAGGTATATCCATTGAAGATACAATGTGGATCTATACTCTGATGACTCAGACTGATCATAGCCACAAAGAATACACAGTGGATCTACGATATGACAAGATATAGCCACGACCAATACAAAGTGGATCTATGTGACAGTGTATGTGTTCTTTGTCCAATGGAAATTCCTTCGCAGCCCAGGCAAATCATATATCAAAGTGATGGCTCAACCCAGGGTCTTCTTACCAATCCAAATATGGTATGAATATGACCATGTGAATAGATATCTTGATGTCGAACATGGTAGAAACCACTTGATTACCAGTCAATGGTGTGAACCGTTAACAAGTGCGAGGGAAATCACCATTAATGTCAATGATTCCCAAGGTACCCTAGTACATTCTAGTGAATGTGAATAGATGAGATGAGGTCGAACACTCGTGGAATCATCCGATCAGAGGTTAGTGATGTAAACCTATTGTTGAATGTGAGGAGGCCTGCCATTGAGGCATGCAGGTCCCAAAGTACTAACTGGTTTCTAAGTCTGATTCTCGGATAATGTGTTGGAGTCGACAGGAATAGACTCGTCGAGGGAGGGCCTTGATGTAACCCCCATCAACGACATGAAACGAACATGGAGATGTAATTGGTAGATCAAATGGACATGGACTGACATAGGTTTTGAGGCAAGATATTTGGGATGGCTGACTCTCGAGGCGGATACTTCCCTTGAACACTGAGGCACAACAACAAAACATGACATGGACCAAAACTATGCAATGGGTACTATGACTTGCGTCGGGTGACCCAAAGGAGTGAAAGGAAGCTCAAAGATTGGCTCAGTGCAGAGGTTCAACGGATTATATTGTATGCATATGACAAAGTGTCGTGTTCAAGGGCGACTCTAAGAAGTGCTGAATGGTGTTCTCAAGAGACTGCTTGGCTTGCTCCTTTCAATTTTTCCCCCATCCAGATAGATGAGTACCTCTTTTTGATTTAATGAGCTCGAGGAGGATAACACATGCTCGATATAACTCACCTTCGGTAAGTTCCTCTTCCTTTGTTTAACGAACCAGAAGAAGTAAGGGATCGGTCCCATATGGGTCTGTCGATGTGTGTTTTTAATGAGTCCAAGGGTAGAAAACTCGAAGGTTTTTTGGGATTATAGAGTTTGGAAAAACACTTAAAAGAGAACTCTCTCAGTTCCTTTTTCGTACAGTAGTCTAACGAGACCAAAAAAGGGTTAAACTATCACTCGAAAGACGCTCTTTCTGACCTTTTAACGAGTGTGAAAGAAAGCAAGATCACTCGACAATCTTTTCATATTTAGAGAGTCTGAAAAGGGTTTAAAGGAGACTCTAGGGGGGTTCCTTTTTCGTGTGTTCGTATTCGTACGGGTCCAAACAAGAGATAAAAGTTTACTTGGTTGCATTCTCATGTATTTATGAGCACGAGAAATAACAAAGACTAAGCTCGGTATGCCCCCATCTTGAAAGCTGGTGACTTGACTCCAGAATGATCATCAAAGGCTGGAGACATGCCCCCCAAGCTTCAATTCATTCACTAACTTTGAGGTTGTCACCAATTTCTGTGCTAGATGGAGAAAAAGGATACAGGTGGATGAAATGAAGGTTCAAAAATGA
>ML782231.1:753403-777759 GCA_009831015.1 Picea engelmannii | reverse complement strand
AAATGCTTCGTTTTCAACATCATCTTTAGGTTTGATCATTAAGAGAACAAAATTCTTACTAGCATTAACTAATCTCTTCATTTGTCCCACATTTATAAGTGATAAATTCATCTTCTTTGTGTGGGATCTAACAATGTACTCAACCCCATATTTAAACAAATGATACTTGTTCTCATGACAATGAAAAATAGCTTTCCTATCGTACAAATACAGGCTTCCCAACACAATACCACAGATATCCAATGGAATCACATCAAGCTCTACCTCATCAACGAAATTTGCAGTGATAGAAAACCTAAGTTTACACCTTCTTGTTACTTGTAACTTAGCATTATCACATCTCCAACCAAGAGGGTATGGCTTAGGATGTGGAATTGTTTCCAACTTAAGTTTCTTAACAGTTTCTTCAGAAATAAGGTTTGCTTGAGATCCAGTATCAAATAGAGTATCTATCTTAGTATGCTTTGAAACAACCCTTATGTGAAAAAGTTCAATTCTGGCTTTTTCTTGTTGAGTTACATTGACATTATTGTTACTTGAAGAACTAGTGTTTGCAATAGAACCATTACCTTGATAACCGATGGCTGTGATCTTCGTTTCATCACCTGAATCTGAACCTAAATCCTATTGAACAGTTGCAACAGTCTTTGACTTCCCTTTGTTGTTATTGCCAAACTTTTTGGGTCTTCTTTCAGGATGAAGTTTCCAACAATGGTCTTCATCATGGCCATCTTTTGAACAATGTTTACATGTGAATTTTTCTCCCTCTTACTTAACAACAACATTCGTTTTTCCATTTCCCTTGAACTTCTTCTTTCCTTTGTCTCCATGGCTGAAATTCTTCTTGTTACCCTCATGAGTGTCATTCCTTCCTCTTGCTTCCAAATGAGTAGCCTGAACACAAACTTCATCTAGATTTGAAGGATTAAACATGAGTACAATATGTCTCAAATAACTATGTAAAGCTCCAATATATTTGAGTAAAGTTTCTTGAGAAGAAAAATCTACTCCCAAAACCAAAGATTTTCTCCTAAATTCTTGAGTAAAGCTTTGCACACTCTGTCCTTTAGATTGTCTAAAATTTTTCCATTCCATAGTAGCCTTTTGCTTATATGCCAATGGATAAAATTGTTTTTTAATTGCAACAATGAAATCATTCCAAGAAATCAAAATTTTACCATGGTTTTTCATATCCTCCCGAGTCTTGGATTCCCACCAAATAAGTGCTACACTATCCAATCTTAATGAAGCAAGCTGAATTTTGGTTTAATCATCTTGATTTTTTTGTATTCTACAATATACCTCAATTTGACGTATCCAATTATCTAACTTCTAAGCATTAACTTCTCCATTGTATATTGGCAATTCAAATTTTATATCAAGCTTTAATGAAGGAATTTGCGAAGGAGTTTTACCATGTCCCTTTGGAGAATTCGGAAGAGGTCTTGAACTGGTAGAAGAAGAAGAAGAATAAGAAGATGGAGGAGAGGGTGGTGGAGAAACACCATTCCCTCCATTTCCGTTTGGAGTTTTGTCACCATTGCTTCCCTTATGCCTGGAAGGGTTGGAGTCTTCACCTTGCAACAATGCATTCCTTTCCATCAAGATCTTCATCATCTCTCTCATCTCCATGAAATCCTTTATGAGATCTTCATCTTCTACAGGAACACGTTCATGACTTTCTTCATGAGCCATACTTGGTGAATGCCTCCTTGAAACTTGCAGTGAATGTATATGCTTCCTCCTTGAAGGATGAGAACTTGGCTCCACAAGTTGACCTTCTCCTCTTGTGAGTTTCAACCTTGTGAGCATCAGAAACAAAACACTTGCAAACAATCAAGTCTTCAAAAACCAGTGCTCTGATACCAACTTGATCTAAAAATGAAGAAGACTTGAAATCTTGAAATTATTTGCAAGTAAATTTTATGTGTTAAAAGGAAATGGATCAACTTTGCGACACATTACTTAAAGGATTACTCATGCAAGATACAAATAGACAGTAGCATAGTCAATGAACATAAGCACATAAACACAACAATTGATAAAGGAGTTCACCCCTCTCTTGGGCTACATCTTCTGGTCCAGCTTCCAATGGATCATTATCAGTAATTTCTCAAAGTTCTCAAAAACATGCCTTACAATGCTCAAACTGACCAAAAAACTGCTTCAATGGCTTTAGAGAGTCCAAAAATCCCTAGCTGGGCTTTTTCGGCACCTCAATCGGTCAAAAAACGAAGAATTTAGGCCTCCTGAAAGTCCCCCCTTCAAGCTTGTTGTCTCTGCATCTACAAAACGCACCCTTGTTTCATGAACCTGGCACACACGCAATTTAAAGCGTGAAAACCCAGCACTGGGCACAACCGCGCCAACGGTGTGAAATGTAGGATGGTTATGGGCACGCCAGCCCCTAACCGCCTAGCACCCGGGCACGTGGAGGTCATATGACCTTAGGCAATGGAAAAAAGGGCTAAACCGTGCTAGCAGTTTTGAAACCCCCTGCACGCTCCGATTTTGGTCACATGTAACATAATAGGACTGTGGGATTTAACATTTTAATCAACCCACATGCATACCAACGAAGGTAAGGTCATATGGATCGGGAGTGCAACTGGGGGATGGGGCTAAGCCCTAGCCTGGACCCCCCACTGACTATCACATAACTCAGTTTTAAATATATTACAAAGAATATAGTTATTAAGAACCACCGTGTGGTCTAGTGGTAGCCCACATTCTACCAAAGCGCATAACCATAGGGGAGGTCTGGGGTTCGACCCCCACGGACTCCATAAAATTTTGATTAACAAATGATCAACCAATACCGGGGTGCCATGTGGCACCCAAACACTTGTCCAAACAATGCCATGTGTCAGAATACCATTCACCCTCAACTACCAATCAAATACTGCCATATCAGTGTATAGTCGTACGACCTTCCCACGTCAGCCTGTACGGACTGTACACTCAACGTCCTTTTTTTTGCCTGTTTGACATTCCAAACAGATTGCGATATCTCTCTCTCCCGACATTTGTTTGAGACAAAACGAGTTGTGTTGGGTTCACAACGACAAGGCCTACGTTCTCGTCTAGTTTGAAGTGATTCTGAGCACTTTAAATTTTTGAGCAAAATTTGATCCCCTGATCACTAAGTGCCTATGTGTTTTGACTAATCCCTTTATATGGAGAGGGAACTAAGTGTGGTGCAGATTACAACATGCATGGAATAATTTTTAAGAAGGTTAGGGGCCTTCCACAAATCACAAAAAGGCTTACAATTTGTATTTTTCTGCACAGGTGTGTAGGTCTCAGAGTAGACAGAGGCACACTGAGCGCCAATGTGCGAACTGAAAAAGACTTTTAAGAATAGATGCATAGAAGGCGCTGAGTAATACAGTGATTTTTGTGCACGTGTGCATGATGCTTGACTGTGGGACAATAAACCTAAGCACAACTATCACACGACCATAAATAAAATTTTAGATGTAATTCTCTCAACTCAGCTTTGAATTGGATGTTTTGCAGGTCGGCTTGGGCCGGTTATGGTACCTGCAGGTTAAATAAACAAAAAGAAGAGCTAGGATAACCTAAATGGGGTAGGAAATGGATACCTCTCCCTAGTGGATTCGCTAGTCTGTTGCGCCTCTCTTGTCACCTGAATGAGCAAAAAAGAGGTGCTTACAAGCTTAGTTGGGTTAGCTAAGCAAGACAACAGTAAAGGAAAGGGTTATAAAAATAAACATAAAAGACTAAGCTAAGAATTAAACTAGGAAAGGAAAGAACAACTAAACTATTGAGCATAAGGACATAAGAATAAGAAACAAACAAGACTCATGTCACCAATGGAAAGGATTGTATTAGTGAAAAGAAAACACTGAGAAGAAAGGGGACTTTGGGTCCCTTCTTCCTCCAAGGGAGGGCTCTTGGTCCCCCAAGATTAAGCTCTTCTTACAACTTGAAAACCTGAAAGAAATGGTGAAAGAATCCCAAGCTAACCCACTCAAAAGGTGATGTGGATTGCCCAAATGAAATGGTTCTAGTATGATCTTGATGAGAAAAGAGGATTCCCCAAGAGAATAGAAGCAACATAACCTTGCAAATGAATTCCTTCAAAATGTAGTGCACCCATGGCCTTGTTTTATAGCTCCACTTTGAGGTATTGTGCAACTAGCTTTTAGTGTAAGAAGGGGTTGTTTAGGGCACCTTTAGGCCTTTGACTAGCCACCTAGCAGGATCCATCCAAGATTTGGGTGTCAAATCGACTTGGAAGCTGAACCAGAAGTGGGTGGGAGGCCAACCAACATCATAAATGTGTCGTTCTTAGGTGTGCATGGATTTTAGCATCCACAGTCGTACATCATGTGCATGTGCGATTTTCCTGTGTTTCTGGATGGTGCATGTGCACGCGTGCCCTATGTAGTCATACCACATCTTGATTTTATGACTGGTTGTATAGTTTTGGACCTTTTGGAAATGCTTTTTTGGTAATTTTGGTCCATGGGTGGACTCATAGCTGTTTGAAGATGCTGGATTCCTGTAACCATTTGCAGACAAAATTTCAGTGATAACACACCTGAAGCGATATTTATATTGGATGACTTATGTCTACTGCAGGACTTCGACATTCAGGACTTCGGGATGATTGTTGCTTCATTCTCCTCTAAAGTGGTCACCTACTGAATAAGTCATAGGCGATGGAGACCTCTTGCTGTCGGTTAACACTTCCACTTACATTGTCCTTCCACTGTACTAGATCAATGGTTGAAGATGCACTTGAAGTGTTCTTCAGATCAGTCGACCCATGTCCACTTCGGGACTTAGGGCATATGCTAGTGGTAAAAACTCCTGAAGTAAATATCCTAGAGTAACATAACATTACACACATCACCAGTTGACTTGGCATGGGTCAAGTGGTTTCCATTTGTCCTTGCTGACATGGTCTACCACATGTCCTTGCTGACAAGGTCTGCCACATGTTCTTACTGAGGTGGTCTGCTGACGTGGTTCTCCCTAGTCTAATGGTCATCGCATTTTCTCCATATCTGATGGTCCTTATTCATTTTGGATTTCAGTCTTTGGGTAATTTGAATTTCATGTTTCCAATTCTTCCGAAGTGATATTCTCCGAACAATAACCTCCTCACAAATTTTGATGTGAACCAAATGTTTTTCATCGATCATGTTCTTAGATCAATGGCTTGATCTATATTCAGTGTTGCTCTTCTAGATTATCCTATCCTTCCACTTAATTTGATCCGACGACTGCCGGAGATTCGAGTGATCGAATTCTCAATCCTTTTGGTTTATCCTGTGGAGATTTTGATCCTGAACATGTTTTTGTGCCGTGCTTTCCCTTCTGATCTTTGATCTATGCATATTGTTCGATTTCGCTTCTCCTCTTGAGATTATGTTGTTCTTGCCATCAATGACAAACACATGCTTCTTGTAAAACATGCAAACAAATATTGCAGGGTAGGATAGGAAAATTCACTGGATCCTCAAAGATTTAAGGTATGGAGGAGATGAAAAGGGATAGAAATCCAATAAAAAATAGAGCAATCAAGAATTCTAATTTTAATCTTCAGTGGAAAACAAAAAAATTATTCTTAATCCAAAGACATAGTGTACATTTAAACAAATTATTTCCTTTCTCTTCTTAGAATAATTCATAATTTAGGAAACAATAGTGATAACAGAAGAAAACAAATTAATAGGGAAAAATGAACTTCACCAATATATCTCTTGGATTTGTACTTCTCTTCACCTTCAGATTTCTAGTCCTTATTCTTGTGTGGACACTTAGATGCAAAGTGACCTATCTTTCCACAACTAAAACATTTGAAGGGAAACTTGCCTTGGTACTTGCCTGATCCTTTCTTTAGTCTTCTCACAAATTTTTCTTCAATTTCATCAGGCTCAAAATCCTCATTCTTATCTGCTTTAAATGATGCTTCTCTAGAGCTATGTTTGTCTTTACTAATCCTCATTTCACAATAAATTAGAGTTCCTAGAAGTTGAACAATAGACAAAATCTTAAGATCTTTCAGTTCTTCTATTGCAGAAACTTTTGGATTAAATCTATTAGGCAGAGATCTTAAAATCTTCTGAACTAAAAATGCATCTTCAATCTTATCACCAAGACTCTTCATGACATTCACTAGCTCTTCAACTCTTACAAAATATTTAATAACTGTTTCTTCCTCATTCATCTTCAGTTGTTCAAATTTCAATCTATATGTCTGAAGTTTGGCACATTTTACTTTCTCATTTCCTTCATAACTGCTAATGAGTTTATCCCACATCTCTTTGGGAGAATCAAGATGCATTAACTTTACAAATTCAGCTTCAACAATCCCACCCAAGATAGCATTCATTCACTTTGCATTGAATCTAAATTCTAACTTATCATCGTTGGAAGCTAGCACAATAGGTTTTGTATATATAGTCTCTACAATATCCCAAACATCAGAACCTAAGGACATAATGTATGTTCTCATTCTAACCTTCCATAAAGAAAAAATTGTTCCATCAAACAGAGGAGGCTTATTGGTTGAAGTTCCTTCATGACTTGTCACGTTTAAGCTTATTGATCTACCTTTAGCTAAAAGGAACCCACTCCGATATCAATTTTTGAAATAACTAAGACAATTGAAAGGGGGGGTGAATCAATTGTTATTGTGCTTAAACAATTATATGCCTATTAAATTTATTATTAATATTATCCAAGTGATCATCAATATTGTGTAGGACAAGAACAACAGAAATAATAAACATCAATCACACATATGATATACATAGAGACATATATTCATGAGGAAACCCATAAAGGTAGAAAACCTCTTCTTCTTCGAATGATAGGCAGTCTTTTTATGTTCTGTACATCATCTATATTTGAGCACCAACTCAATGTGAGGTTACTACCATTGTTTTACAGGAAGAAACTTGCAAAGAGCACCAACTCTTTGGTTTCTCTAGCACCTACTAGAAGGAAGCACCAACTCCCTTTGTGTTCCAGCACCAACTGGATGGAAGAACCAACTTCCAGACACATTGAAACCAACCTGTACAAGCTACAACTTTTTGAGATTACCAACTCTCTGGATTCTCTAGCACCCACTAGAAGGAAGCACCAAATCCCTGAGTGTTCCAGCACCAACTGGATTGAAGCATCAACTTCCAGTCACACATGCACCAACCTATATAACATAGAATGATGGTTCTCCCTTGCACCACCATACCACCCTGGTTTTTTTGGATGTAGCTAGATGGAAGCTACAACTCCCTATGTTCAAGAACCCACTTGAAACTCTGAGGACAACAATCCTCCCTAGCAACAACCTACCACCTTGAAATATAAATATTTTCTTGCTGAAATTTATTACAGTGATACAGTGTTTATCAATGGCTTACTAGTCTCGTCATTGTTCTTCTACACTTCTCTGCTATGCCTACATTAGTGTCTTCCTGCTTGCATCTTCTTGTTCTTAATTTCCCGTATAGTCTATTGTTTTCACCATTTCTGCTCTGTCCATCTTATATTCTTCAACTCTGCATTTTCTCCCTCATTTCATGTTGTTATCTTTATTACTTATAGTTCGAATACTTTTTACAGAGAAACAACAACCTCTCTTTGTCATGACATTTTTATTTTATTCTTGCTCTGATCATTCGTTACACTCTGCATCTCTAACGCTCAAGTCGGTAATCTCAAGAAATATCAGGAATCATGATTCCAATGCACAAGAACAATGATTCAACCGCTCAGGAACAATGATTCCAATGTCCCAGAACAATGATTCAGTTAGTGTAACTGAATCATAACTGATCAAGAAATCACGAGATGAAGCCACAATGATGTTCAACTTATCTTCTTCCTTTTATGCTCTATGTTTCCTCTGCATTCCTTTTCACTGCACCTCTTCTCTTCCCCTTTTTTGTTTCTTAATACCGCCTTCTATGGAGGCATATGTTCATCATGAGTGGTTGTTATCCAAAGCTTCTTTGGATTCTCTGGCAGTCGCAACTCTTTGTCTTCTTTGTCAGTTACAACCAGTCATTTTTGTCCAGGGATGATTTTAAGGATGGTAATTTATTTTAAAATGTAGAAACTTTGGCGAATCTTACTAATCATTCATATTCTAACTATAAATGATTGGAAATATTTTTGTAAAAATATTCAAATTTCTAAGTATTTTATATACTTTTTATAAAATTTTGGCGATTTTTAAGGTAAAATAATTTTACCCTATATAATTTGGGTGAATCATTTTTAAAATAGCTAATCTTGGTTTTGAAAAAACCATGGAAGATTAGCCCATGAGCGAAATTTAGCCCCTAAAATCATCCTTGTTTTTGTCTTCTTTGGATTCTAAGCCTCTTCCTTCACATGACCATCGGTGGTGACCATACGCCTACCCAGCAAGCTCTTCGTGACTCGCGACTTCAGGAAAATTGGTATGAGACATCTCGATTATTCGAACTTCCTATCTCCAAAGTGGATCTTGGGGATGCTAGATCCTTCCTCTAATCTCTCTCCATGTGACCGATGGCTGTGACCACTCACCAATCAAAAAGATACTTTGTGACTTCACACTTCAAATATTCTATTGTGAGTCACCCTGACTCTCCCAACTCATGATCTTCGAGGTAGAGCCTAGAAATGATAGCTCCTTCCCTTATTCTCTACTGATGTGACCTCTTGTTGTGACTTGGGGCCAAACACTTCGGGACTTCACGTTTCGTGAACTCGTGAGTTATCTCTCCTCCTTTCTCCGATGTCCAAATTCTTGAACTCTGAATTTCGTCATTCCAGATCAATGGTCCACAACCTTCCTCAATCCAATGGTCCAGATCTCTACTTCCCGAAGCAATCTTTAGATCGAATGACTTGTATCTACTTCGAGACTTCGACATTCAGGACTTTAGGCTGATCACTTCTTCATTCTCCTCTGGAGTGGTCACTTGTTGAATAAGTCATATGCGGTGGAGACTACTTGCTGTCAGTTAACACTTCCACTTACACTGTCCTTCCACTGTACTAGATCAAGGGTTGAAGATGCACCCGAAGTTTTCTTCAGATCAAATGACCCATGTCCACTACAAGACTTCAACATTCGAGACTTCATGACTTAGGGAATCTACTGGTGGTACAAAAACCTGAAGTAAATCTCTTGGAGTGACGTAACATTACACATGTCACCTATTAACTTGTCACAAGTCAAGTGGTTTCCACGTGTACTTGCTGATGTGGTCTGCCACATATCTTTGTTGAGGTGATTTGCTGACATGGTTCTCCCTGATCTAATGGTCATCGTATTTTCTCCATATTTGATGGTCCTTATTCATTTTGAGTTTCAGGCTTCAGGTAATTTGACTTTCAAGTTTCCAATTATTTCGAAGTGAGATTCCCCGAACAGTAAGCTCCTCACAAATTTTGATGTGAACCAAATGTTATTCTTCGATAATGTTCTTCGATTGATGGCTCGATCTATCTTTGGTGTTGCTCTTCTAGCTTATCCTGTCCTTCCACTTAATTTTATCTGATGGATGACAAAGATTTGGGTGATCAAATTATCAATCATTTTGGTTTGTCTTGTGGATATTTTGATCCTGAACATGTTTTTGTGCTACACTTTCCCTTCTGAGCTTTGATCTATGCATACTGTTCACTTCTCCTCCTAAGATTACGTTGTTCCTGTTTTCCATCATCATTGTTGGTCTTGCTATCAAGGAAAAACACACGCTTCTTGTAAAACATTCCAACAAATATTGCAGGGAAGGATAGGAAAATTCACTAGATCCACAAAGATTCAAGGTATGGAGATGAAAAGGTCTAGAAATCAAAAAAAAAATAAAGCAATTAAGAATTTTGATTTTAATTTTCAGTGGAAAAGACAAAAATTATTCTTAATTCTGAGACATAGTGTAAATTTAAACAAATTGTGTCCTTTATCCTCTTAGAATAATTCATAATTTAGGAAACAATAGTGATAACAGAAGAAAACAAATTAACAGGGAAAAATGCACTTCACCAATAAAGTTGACACAAGCATGCTGTAATAATTGCATTGTATTACTTGAAAATCTGATCAATGTTGTCTCCTTGTGTTGCTTTACAATATTAGTACTATCCTTCAAAACAAGTCCCAACAACTTATAAGACTTATTACAATATATTTATAGACTTTATGATAAACTAATATCACATTCCAAAATAGAACTGATTACAAAATATTCTCCAACATTTTTTGGAAAAATCTGAATAAAATTTATTACAAACATGTAGATGTTTTCGAAATATACTATTTCTAATCTTATGTTCAAACTTTTAAGTGTATTTTCGCTAGCTCTGGCTATTTCTGGAAAATTATGCATAATAAACTTAAAGATAAAATAATATCTCTAATTTATCTACTGGAAATATTGAACTACCTGCAAGTATCGTGCATTGAAATATGGATTTGGTTCATTGACTGTTGATCTTCTATTGCTAGTGTTAATACTGAGAGGGGGGTGAATTAGTATCAAGTACAATTTAAAAACTTTTTCAACATATACTTAAACCATTCAATTATATCCAATTATCAATGAACAATATTATAAGAGTTACACCAATACACCACAATACACCATGCACGATATATGAGAAATAATCAATAGTTTTTGTTCAAGGGAAGTAATGACTTCCAAACATAGATACAACTTCCAAATGTAAATGGAGGGATAAAAATCCAAGAGGAAGATACAATACTCCAACATAAATAGAGGGTTTAACTCTCCATCCTTTCCCCTTCCTTCCACCCAATAATATATGAGAGATAATAACACTTTACATTAAATCATCACCATCAACCAACCATCACATACAACTTGATAATGCTTCCTGAGACTTCTTCAATTTATGAAATTATTCAATTCTTGGAATACTCTGATCATGTAGATAATATTACTCAATTTATTCTCTGAAACATCTCCAAGTTTCACTCCTTGAATCCTACCCAAAAAGAAGTTATAGAGAGAATGGTAGACCTTGTTCAATTCTGGTTTATTCAGGAGAGTGAACTTGTACAGAATGCCCCACGCTCAATATTTAACATCCGATTTTGAAACTATAAAAAAAAAAACTAAATACCGTACTATTTCCAATGAAATTTTTCTCACTTCATTTGGATTCTCTATGAAGTTATGATTTTTTTACATAGAACACCTTTTTATTGACTAGCTTCAGGACTAGTCAAAAACCCTATCTTCCACAGAGTGTATCTCCAAAATTATAGCGAACCAAGAGCTGAGTTTTTTACCACAGGTTCCTTGATATGTATTCTCAATACCATAGCAATTTCACCATCTGAAGCATTCTAGAAAAAATAGTATAACGAAAATGGTAAGATGACCTGTAAATAACTTACTTTAGAGCACATCACCAAAAGACTTCATCCTCCCTTGAGATCTGGCCTTCTTTACTTCTGATTTCCTCTTAAAATCGACTTGTGTATCAAATGAATGTATAATGATATATATTTATACCATTTATTTCACTTTAGTTTAACATTAGGGTCGACCTGGCACTTTCTTATTTTGTAATTTTTTCTTTAATTATCTTCAGGGACTACTTGTACTTCTTTCTTCAATTCACTTTTTCATCTTCAAAAATTCATTTCTCCTCAACCATGAGGATCCACATGACATGTCACATACCACCGGAAACAAAATGATGTATTCTATCCATCCATGGGTGTTGTATCTGCATGTGCAATGTACTTAATTTCCAAATACCTTCATCAATATGTTGATCCAAAACCAATGACTAGGGTTGACATCAATGACAACAACCAATATTCCAACAATCTTCCCCTTTGTCATTGATGGAAACACTCATTCTCCCCCTATCATCATTATCCAAATTTATCTCCCCCTAAGTTTTAATGGCAAAAGGTAACTCTCTTCTTTAGGGCTACTCCCCCTGAACATGTGGCACTCAATAATACTTCATCCTTATTTTTGTTCTTTGGGAATTGTTCTTCCTTGGAATCCTTGTGTGTGGCTTATGTCTTCTCTCTCTTCTTCATGTCTAGGATGTATATGTTGTTCGGTCTTCTTGTTGCAGTTGCAACCAATCTTCCTGAGTGATTTTCTCTGATTTTACATTTTCGGGAGTCAAACGTAAGAGTGTATCCTTGATCACATATTTTGTTGACACTCAGAAGATTATGCTTCAGATATTCAACCAATAGGACTTTTCCTTCTTTTACATTTTCACTTCCAAGCATTAAAGTTCATTTTCCAAGTATTTTGGTAGATGAGTCATCTCCAAATGCAACATTTCCACCCTTTTTCTTCAAGATGAAAAATTTTCTTTGATCTCCGGTCATATGAGATGAGCACCCACTATCTATGAACCATTCATCTTCTTCGTTGCATTCTTTAGTGACTAGTGTTATTTGACATTTTTCATTTTGTGTAATTTCTTTCATTTTCCATGTTGTAGTTGGTATACAGACATTTGGCACATGATTATCTTCCTTCATCTCTCTGCAATCTCGTGCTTTGTGACCAAGATTATTGCACTTGTAACATACAATATTTTGATCCATTAATGGGTCAAATGGATTATAATTTTTGTTGACAGGTCTACGAACATTTCCATATATACTATTTTCACCATTCATGTAGCTTGCATAGTTATGCATTTCATTGATTCTACAATTGATTTCCTTGAGTCCAAAATTTCCACAAGTATAACAATGTCCAAGAAAGAAATTTTGATACTTGGGAGTCAGTGATCTTCTTTGTGGTGTGATCCATCTGGGTTCACAATCTATTCTTTTGTAGTTTCCTTCATAATGATTGCTTTCATACCTGATGGGAGAGGATCTTCTTGATGTCTCATTCCTTCTGAATTCTAGTCTTATATCTTCTTGTTCAACTTGTTCTGGAGTGTTGGTTTCATCATTTTCATCTTCCTTCACTTGTTTTTTTGACTTCAAACTGTCATTGTATCCTAGTCATGTCTTGTCATTTGGAGATATTTGATTGCTAAGGATCTCATCTAATTTTCCAGTGCTTTTTTCGAACTTCTTCAACTTTTCTAATGTCAATAGTAGCTCCCCTTTTGTGTGATCCAATTTTGCGTTCAATTTCTCATAATATTCTAATTGTTCCTTCAAGCTATTAATGGTATTTTCAAGCTTGTAATTCTCTTCTTCACAAATACTCAATTCATATTTTAGTATTATGTTTGGGTTTCTAAGCTTTCTATTTTCAGTTTCAACATGCTTCAACTTTTCAAGATTCTCATATTATTATTCACTATTTGCATTGTCTTTGTATCCCCAAAAGGAATCATGGTTGGTTTCTTCATCTGAATCTTCTTTAGAAATGATTTCTTCTTCTTTAGAATTATTGTGATCATCATCCTGGGTTTCTCAGGTTATGAATAGGACTTCTCCTCCATCATTATCTTCTTCATCACTCTCATCTGAGGAGATGTCATCATCCTTGGAGTAGAAGATCTTTTTATTGTTGAGACTTCTCTTTTTATAGTAGCAATTTTCAACAATATGTCCTATTCTACCATAGTTAAAGCATTTGAGAGGAGACTTATCTTTGTATCTTCCTCTTCCCTTTTGGAACCTTCTTACGAAATTTGTTATTTCTTCATCAAGGTTGTTATCCTTGTCTTTTGTCTTCTTTATGGATTTAAAATATTTTTCATTATTTGGCTGGTCACTTTCTGTACCTGTTCTCATTTCATATTCTATAAGAGACCCATGTAATTCATCCATTGTCATTTTGGTCAAATCCCTAGTTTCTTCAATGGTGGAGACCTTAGCATCATACTTCAAGAGAAGTGATCTCAACACTTTTGTACAACTAAGGATTCATCGAGATCTTCATCTAATCCTCTGATAGCATTAACAACTTCATCAACTCTAAGAAAATATGTTGCAATATCTTCCTTTTCATTCATCTTCAAATTTTCAAATTCTACTCTATGTCGTTGAAGCTTGACTTGCTTAACTTTTGGATCACCTTCGTAGATACTCTTGAGTTTGTCCCATACCTCTATAGCAGTGTTGCAATCCATCACTTTTCTAGCAATGGTTGGTGCCAATTCTCCTAGAACAACATGTCTAGATTTTGGATTACAACTCATAAGCTTCCTCTCATTTGGATCGGTTGGAGCATTATTTGGAATTGCATAGCCATTTACAACTGAGTACCAAATGTCTACTCCCAAAGATGTTAGGTAAGTTTTCACTCTATCACTCCAATATGCATAATTTATTCCATCAAATGTTTGAATCCCATTTGAAATGTGCTCACGGTCATCCATCTTTGCTCAAGATTTTCCTTCCAGTGGTTAAATTGTTCTGAAGGAAACCTGCTCTGATACCAATTGTTGATACTAAGAGGGGGGTGAATTAGTATCAAGTACAATTTAAAACCTTTTTCAAATTATACTTAAACCATTCAATTATATCCAATGATAAATGAACAGTATTATAAGAGTTACACCAATACACCACAATACACCATGCACGATATATGAGAAATAATCAATAGTTATTGTTCAAGGGAAGTAATGACTTCCAAAGGTAGCTACAACTTCCAAATGTAAAGGGAGGGATAAAAATCCAATAGGAAGATACAATAATTGAATATCAAGAGAGGTTTGAACTATCCATACTTTCCCCTTCCTTCCACCCAAGAATATATGAGAGATAATAAAACTTCACATTAAATCATCACCATCAACCAACCATCACATAGAACCTGATAATGCTTCTCGATACTTCTTTAATTTCTGCAATTGTTAAATTCTTGTAATACTTTGATCCTATATATAATATTACTCAATGTATTCTCTAAAACATCTCCAAGTTTCACTCCTTGAATCCTCTCCAAAAAGAAGTTATAGAGAGAATGGTAGACCTTGTTCAATTCTAGTTTATTCATAAGAGTGAACTTGTACAGAATGCCCCACGCTCAATATTTAACATCAGATTTTGAAAATTGAACAAAAGAAACTATAGTCCATACTATTTCCAATGAAATTGGTCTCACTTCATTTGAATTTTCTATGAATACATTATGACGGCTTTACCTGGAACACCTGTTTATTGACTAGCTTCAGGACTAGTCAACAACCCTATCTTCCACAGAGTGTATCTCCAAAATTATAGCGAACTAAGAGATTAATTTCTTATCATAGGTACCTTGATATGTCTTATCAATACCATAGAAATTTCACCATATGAAGCGTTCTAGAAAAAAGTTATAGTGAAAATGGTAAGATGACCTGTAAATAACATACCTTAGAACACATCACCAAAAGACTTCATCCTCCCTTAAATTCAGCCTTCTTTACTTATGATTTCCTATGAAATTCAACTTGTGTATTAAATGAATGTATAATTATATATAATTATACCATTTATGTCACTTTATTTTAATATTAGGGCCGACCTGATACTTTCTTATTTTGTAATTCTTTTCTTTAATTGTCTTCAGGGTCGACCTGTACTTCCTTCTTCAATTCACTTTGTCATCTTGAAAAAATCATTTCTCCTCAACCATGAAGATCCACGTGATGTGCCACATACTACCAGAAACAACATGATGTATACTATCCATCCATGGTTGTTATATCTTCCAAAAACCAAGTGTCTTCATGCCCCTCAAATCTAGAACGAGGTTGAAACTATCTCCACAAAATATTCTTATTGTCCTCTCATATTGATGTCTTTTCCATCTATCCTTTTGATCTCTATTTCTATTTTTTTTTTCCTTTCTTCATCCTTTGAATAACTTCACTGGGAAATTATTTCCAGTTGAAGATAAGTGATGGAGGTGGTAGTCTGACAAAAAGTGTTTCTCAGTCTTCACGAGTTCTCAGTTAGCAAATAGTGTAACGGGGGGGTGGGATATGGGGTTTTTTATATGTGCAGAGATATCTGCTAGGGCATGAGACTATTAAGGGACTGTTAATGGTATAACATTCATGGGGGAAGGGTTGCAACAATAATGGATATAATGTGTGGGGATATGTGTCGTGTAGGGAAAGGAGGAGTAGAGACGGGATGGTGAGTGGTATCAGGAGTGAGTTCGGTAAATTTTAGAGGGGGGGTAGGTGGTGTGTGGAAATCAGAACGGGGGTTCCAAAATGACAAGGGAATACCACATTAGGTGGGGCCGAAGCAGGGGAATTTTTTTTTTTGGACCCCCCCTCCATTGATAAAGGTAGGTAGGTCGGGGGAGGGGAGAAAACAGATGAGGACTTAAGATACTTGATTCTTCAATAGTTCCTCTATTTTTTTGACTTCTTCAATTTTGGTCTTAAGATTGACATTAATTTTAAGAATTTTTCTAAGATCATCATCTACCTTCTTATTTTCCTTTTCTTGATTAATTATTTCATTCTTTAGTCTTTTGATCTCTTCTTCTTTTTCTTCTAATTGAGTCTTTTTACTTTCTTCTTCTTCTTTGAGCATTTTCTTTAGTGCCATGGTATATCTTGTGTACTTTTCTAGGACTTCCTTGGTGTATTTTTCAAGATATGCAAAAGAAATTGAGTAATGTCTTATTTCACTGCTAACATCATCTAACTCAGATAAAAATTTATCTTTAAGCTTCAACAAATATTCATCTTCATCTAAACAAACTTATACTATATTTTATTCTTCATTTGTAAGAGAAATTTCAACTTCACTAGGAATATTGTAATCAGAAGGTTTTGGAGAGTCTTTAACTTCATTGTCCTTGATGGAACTTTATTATTTCTCTTGATATAACCTCTCTAGCTTCAACCATAGATACTTAGTGGAAGTACATTCTCCCATGCATTTTTTGATAGAACTTGAGAGTCCATTGAAAATTGGTCTTGAGAGGTAATTCATCATTCTTCTTTTCTTCCTTTTGTGCTGAAAACTTTGACTTATTATTCAAGGGAACTGATCCACTAATAGCTTCTTACAATACACCTACTCCTTTTTCCTTCAAATACCCTTTCATTTCTATTCCCCATGCTGAGTAATATATTTCATCAAACAGGGGAACTTCATCTTCATTTTCATCCATTTGTGTGTCCATGGATCTCCTTCAAGATTGTTAATGCTTATAGTGAAGGCCTTCTATAATACCGACTATTGAAAAAATGAACCACACTAAGAGGGGGGTGAATCAATGTGCATATATTTTTACTCCTTTACAAAACACCTTAGTTAGAAATCACCATTTACTCATCATTCATTACTTTCATTTATAACAAGTTGTATGTAAACATATATCAGTAGAAAATATCATCAATAAGCCATCACCACAAGGAACACAAGATATATGTATAAGTTTATTTTATATTACAGACTACAATCCTTGGGGGTTTTTGAACAAAAACTGAATAAAGAAACAACTCCACAAGAGCACCAATTCTCAATACAAGACTCAACCTACCTATACTGCAACACGCGTATGTATGTTCCCTCACCCACTGTTAGACTACATACACCTTAAGAAACTAGGGTTTCTGAAACTTCACAACTTCTTCCCTTCAAACCCTTTTTGTGTTAAGACCTAAATAGTGGTGTTGGGGCTCAGAAATGTCCGATTTTCATCCACCTTTCCCTTCACTATTCCTTACATTTCATCGCCCTATTAAACCTTCGTCATATCATTTTCATAAATACATTTGGGTTTCACATTATTATTTTCCACTTTATTCATTTTAGTATTAAAAGTGAATTTATGATTAAATATTAGAAAATATACATGTTTTCACATATATATCAATTATGTGTGAGCTTTGTAATGTGTAGGGATATGTGGATGATTAATTCAAGGAGACTTCTCGAATATCTCTTCCATCATTCCAAAGGAGATAATTATTCAAGCCTCTTTTTAAGGAGAAGATCATGGAGATTTGGTTAGAATATCTTATCTAAGATATATGAGAGATATGTGTGAGGATTTAAAGGGATCATATCTTGTAATAATGGGAAAGTAGTTGAGAGTGGTTGAGAAAATAGTGGATCTATAATTATGAGATGGTTATCTTCTTCATGTATATAAGAGAGTGCTCTCTCTTCATTTGATAAGTTTGAATTTTTAGAGATAGTCTTGTAATTAGGAGAAGGGAGATTCTTAGCTTTGTTATTCTTTCATGTTTTGTGATTTGACTATTGTAATATAATTTGACATTGATATATTGTGTGAGCTCACATATGTCATTGTTGTTAACTCTTCACATGTTGTATTTCCCTTATGCAATTTCATGCTTTCCTAGTTAGTGTTTCAATGCTTTCTTAGATTAGTGTGATTTCAGAAACATAGATTACATTAGATTAGTTCTACTTCAGTCCTGCACAAACAGTGCACGTGCTTCGTCAGTTTACGTACCCCGGGTTGACAATTAAATAGTTGGGCAAGTACTACAACGTTATTATAACGACATATATTTTGCCTGACATTTTGGCGCCATTGTCGGGGAARCACAAGGGATTGAGGTATCAATTTCCTTTTATGCAAGAGTGATAATCAGATATTGGGCTAAAGGTTCCTGCTTAAAGGAAGGAATTAAAGGGTCCTGTTCTCTGTTAGAAGTAGTCAGCTTTCAATTATTTTCACAAGTGTGATAATCAGAGACTGGGTTAAAGGTTCCTGCTTAAAGGAAGGAATTAAAGGGTCCTCTTCTCTGTTATAAGTAGTCATCTTTCAATTATTTTCACAAGTGTGCTAATCAGAGACTGTGCTAAAGGTTCCTGCTTAAAGGAAGGAATTAAAGGGTCCTGTTCTCTGTTAGAAGTAGTCAGCTTTCAATTATTTTCACAAGTGTGCTAATAAGAGATTGGGCTAAAGGTTCCTTCTTAAAGGAAGGAATTAAAGGGTCCTATTCTCTATTAGAAGTAGTCAACTTTCAATTATTTTCACAAGTATGCTAATCAGAGACTGGTACTAAAGGTTCCTACTTAAAGGAAGGAATTAAGGGTCCTATTCTCTGTTAGGAATTAGTTAGTCTTCAGTGTGTGTCAATAATTTCAATTAGCAATGGGTTCTCGCAATTGTGAAGAGTGTTTTTTTTGTGTTTCAGCAAGAGTGGTTTGTTTCAAGAGTGTTTCAACAAGTGTGATTTTCAGTTTTTCATTTTGATTTGGATGTTGTAAGAATCCCTTCTTTTTAACATGGTTTAACTATGAGTATAAGCTTGGAACAACTCACTCAGATCCTTGCGGGCGCCAGGATTTCCTCTTCTTAGGAAGAGAAGATCTTGATAGCAGTCGAGAGCTTAATTACTCCTCCAGAAACAAACGATAAATCAACACATGAAGAATGCGAGAAGGAGGAGGAGGAGGACAATGAGGAGTTGCAGCATGATATAAGTGAGACAAATTACGCCTACGAGAGCCTCATCAAACAATGGTTTCAAGAAGGTACCAAGTTAGAGTCATTTAGTTTTTCTTTCTCTTTTGATAATTTAGAGTTTCAGCAGTTTTCCAATTATCTTTTGTATATTTATATATATTCCTAATTATCATTTGTGAAATTGGAAGAGAACATATTCATACTACTATTACGTGAATGGCTTCACTGGAAGTTTGATTACACTTAACTGTTTTTTAATTTCTAATTAGTATAGAATAGGTAGGCTTTCATTTTCAGTTTTTACTTTTATTTTCCCTTTTTTTTCTTAGGAATAAGTATGCTCTCCTCCGCGCTTCGTGTGATCACGAGGATCAAAAAGTAGGGATGATTAATAATGTTTTTTTATTAGGAAGTATAATGATGCCTAAATGCTCCATTTGCAAAAAGAAAACAATTAAGAATAAACATGTGATGCTGGAACAACAGCTGTAACAGCAGCTGTAACAACAACTGAAACAACCTCACTGTCGCACTTCCATTTATTTATTTATTTATTATAAATTTGCAAAATAAAATTTTTAAAGTTTTTTATTTTATTTTCTGAAAACACAAAATGAAATAAATGGTCTGCTGAAACAGTCTCTGAAACTATGTCACTATATGCTAAAACACTGGCTGCAACTATGTCATAATCGAATTGTGTCTTTTCGACCTGATTTATTATTGATTTGTGTGGTAGCAACTCCATTCTTTTTCCTTCGTCTCTCATCCTATCAATGCCTAGAAATTAACTCTGCAAACAAAACAATAAACAGTTCAAAAATTTACGTTTGCAATTAGAACCGTTTTGGGAATAATGCACATAAATGGAAAATTTTAATTAAAAACTCATAAGAGCATGACAGGCTTATCAAAAACATCCATTTGTTGAATGAATTTGTATCGCTTGGCTTGGCATAAACCCTACAATTTGAAACCTGCAAAAAAACGTGAGACTATAAAAAAAAATAGAGTTATGAATTTGTTGGAAAAATGGCATAACTCCTCCCCCGTATCCTTCCTTGAGTTAGTTTGGAAACGATGATTCCTAGCCAGCAAAAGTAAACTCAAAACAAGACTGTCTCCCATCTAGAAAGCAATAATAACTGCTTACCCATAATAGATAAATGATATCGAGATTAATGTGATCTGTCCTTATCTTTTGGTATTGTCTTTCCAGGATTTTCTCTGATTGTTATTTTTAATCTAACATCCTTGAGTTATTGATGGAATCACGTAGATATGGCGACAGGTAAGTTTCTATCATTTCTAAGTATACATCTTGAGAGAAATATTTGGGAGACATCGAAGAAGAATCACGAAGTTTTCTGAGATAATTAAAGTTGGTTTTCATGTGGATCGACCCAATATTTTGGCACCCAAATCTCGCACGATATCTATTTAAATATTTACGTTGATTCTTGCAGATATTGTTTTGTTATTATTTAAATACCTTGCAGCATTGCATTTTCCTCCGTCTTGGCTCAAGTATCATGATACTGGAAGAGAGAAATATTGCTTGCCGCAGGTCATACAATTCAATGCAAATGAAGTGTTGGTTCTTGGACAGGAAAAACTCTGTAGCATGTTGAAAGATGAGATGAAAGGTAAACCAAATGTACACATTTTCAAGCCCCACAAATCAGGGGGAGTGGTTCCAAGAAATTTGAAGTATCGGAAGCAGATGCGTATTTACAGGACACAGGAATAATTCTATGGTCTTACCAATAAACTTTCACCATATGCCAATGTTGTAAATTATGGTGATCTAGAGACTGCCTGAGGCATGTGCGGTGAGCTCCAAGAAGTCTACCAGGAGAGCTACAAAGGTTGTAGAGAGGAGCCACCATTTTCTAGGATACATGATTCAGAAGAGGTTGCGGTGGTTGAGATCGTTGCCATCGCGTGAGTCAAGCAGTGTGTATTACACACATGGTGGAGGGTCTTGCTGCACAAATAGCATCTTCAGGAAAAGGGTTATACAAAGCTTTGAATTGTAAAATATCCACCAAGAACCGATACTTTATCTGCCATGCAAATATTATTTGAGGACAGTCAGTACTTAAGCCTCTTAACGGCCCTTGCAAAAAGTCTTGGTGGGCCTCCACATTTGCGCATAACTGGAGTAGATGATCCTGAATCTGTAAAACATATTGCTGGGGGATTGGATGTTGTAGGAAAGAGGCTTGAACAATTTGCAAATCATTTGGTGCTTCCTTACAATTTATATCCATTACAGAAAAAGTTGGAGATGTCCAACCATGGATGCTTAACATAAATCCAGATGAGGCTTTAGTAGTCAACTTTGCATTCCAGCTACATCACATGCCTGATGAAAATGTGTCTACAAAGAACCCACGTGACCGGATTCTAAGGATGGTGAAGTCTCTCAATCCTAAAGTGGTCACAATAGTAGAACAAGAGGTTAACACTAATATTGCACCTTTCTTACCTCGGTTCATGGAAGAGCTAAACTATTACTCATCAGTGTTTGAGTCTCTAGATGCAACACTTTCAAGGGAAAGAAGAGATCGTGTGAATGTTGAAAAACAATGCCTTGCCCGAGACATATTGAACATAACTGCACGTGAAGGGGAAGAAAGGATTGAGAGGTATGAATTCGCAGGAAAATGGAGAGCTAGAATGACTATGGCAGGATTTAGTGTGTATCCTCTCAGTGCTAATGTCAAGGACACAGTTAAATCTTTGCTCCACCAATCATACTACAATAGATACAAGACTAAGGAAGAAGGAGGAGCTATGTATTTTGGATGGTTGGACAGAATTCTCATTGCGGCATCTGCTTGGCATTGGGAAGCAAGGAATGTAAGAGGGTTATTGTAAAAGAACTTCTTACAATCTGTCAATACCATTAAAGAAACTACATCTTACTTTCAAGGGTGTGTCAGGGAAGAGTTCAAAAACTTGACACGACGACTATAGGGGTAAAAGATGAAACAAATTTAAGGAAACAGTGGTTTTTACCTGTCATGTTCAATCAAGGATAGTAGTGATAGTTATTCATTTGTATTTTTCTTCCTTATGCAGAGGGGAAAATGCTAAGTCTTTCTAAAATCAGTGATATGCCTACCTACACAGTGGGCAACCAGATAGACAGTTCTATGTAACTTTCAGGAACTTATGCTTGACTAGCTAAAGCTGAGACAGTACTATGATTTTTTTTATTTTGTATAGTAATAATTTGTTTGCCTTTAGCATAATTTTTATTTTTCTTTTGCATTTCCTTTTGTTGTATTATAGAAATAAAACAAAAACACTAAAAATTATAAAAGCTATAAAAAGTATAAAACTCAAAACATTGCAAATGGACCTTTCCACTTCCTGGAACATTATTGGAGTCATGTTTTTGTATTTAACGTTAATTTCTTGAGTTACTCGAAATAGGTTTTGACAAGGGAGATTGCCTACGGAAACAGGTAAGAAAGACACATTTCATTTTATTCGGTTGTTGGCATTTGTACTCATTCCTGCATTTTATCTTTTTCAATGATCTCATGATTTTGCTGCAGGTTTAGTACTAACATTTTTCAGGTTCGAAGATGATCAATTTCATGCTGAAGTGATTTTCATGAATCACAGATATTTGTAAAGAAAACATGCCTCATTGACAGCTTGAACAAACTAAATTTTTCGTGTCACACATGCCAGGACATCTACTGTTACACACCCATCTTTCAGGAATCAATTATGTCGTGACATGATCACTTACCATTCTCCTTCCAAGATTTTTCGTCATCCATGTACTAGAGTCCACTATTTCATTCCTTATCCTTCACGACTTCATGTACGCCTATTTCTCTGAATCACATACATTCCTTTCAGTTCATTTTTGCCTTCTTTTTCCATTCTAGTTCACCTTTTGAATATCCCTTTCCATGATTATATTCCCTTGTTTTCCTCGCCATGCTGATACACATTGTTTGCTCATGAGTTCTTTCCATTGATAGTCCTACCAAATATTTTTGTACAAACTCGCATTGACTAATGTGGGATTCCTTAAGGCCCACCTTTCAATAAGTCTTGCCCCATCGACCTCAACACCTTATCTGGGATATAGACTAGGGTCCATTTTGAGTACCTGGAGGCTTGCATGCCTTAATGGCAAGTTCTCTCACTGGCAATCATGGGAATACATCAATGTCCCTTGATCGTCAGATCTTGCAAGTGGCTCGACATCAGCTCATCTATTTTCACTTCGCAAGATGTACTCAGGTACCTTGGCACTCATTGACATCAATCGTGAGTTTGCCTCACATTGGTTAACGACATTCATCAATGGCCGGTAATCCAATTATTTATTTTCATGCTCGACATCGACACATTTATTCGCATGACTAGGATTGTACCATTGGGTTTTGTAGCAGGTGAAGACTATACACTTTTTCATGACTCCCTCAACAGTTACAACAACATGACTTCAGATCTATGAGAGCACGACAGTTCCACATTTTCATACTTTCTTTTTTCCATGATTCATCAACACCAGTTCAGATTCCTCCACTTGACATTCTCTGATTCAGCAGTGGCAGTCGTTGTAGTTCCAGCCGTTGTTGTTACAACAGTCGTTGTTATAGCAGTTGTTGCTACAGCTGTTACAACAGTCGTTGTTATAGCAGTGGTTGTTACTGCCGATTACAACATTCATTGTTACAGAAGTTACGACAGTCTCTGTTATGGAAGTTGCAGTAGTTCCCATAGTCGCAGTTGCAGTAGTGTTGCTATAGTAACAATCACCTTTCACATGATCCTACAACAGTGCCATCTTTCACATTACAACAACAACACCATTCACAACTACATCTTCATGATCCTGCACCAGTGACACCTTCCATCTTCTAGTAGTCGCAGTCACATATTCTTTGCACCAGCCGTTACAGTAGTTGCAGCTACAGTACCAGTCACGATTTCCTGATCCAACAGCCGCAACAACTACATTCCTATTGCATA
>ML782231.1:721432-751891 GCA_009831015.1 Picea engelmannii | reverse complement strand
ATTAGTTCTACTTCAGTCCTGCACAAACAGTGCACATGCTTCGTCAGTCTACATACCCCGGGTTGACAATTAAATAGTTGGGCAAGTACTACAACGTTATTATAACAACATATATTTCGCCTAACAAGTGGCACATTACCCCTTAATTGGGGAGTATTACATTAGTAATGTTATTTTATTTATTTCAACTTGGGTCCATTAGTTGTAATTATACCTCCTAGTGATGCATCACCCCTACTTTAGTAGGTTATGCTCGACCTCCTAGTCTAAGGATCATTATCTATCTCCCTTTGAGTCTAATTGATAATTTGATTCCCCATAGGAGTCTCCAACACACAAGTGTTTCCACGGGTCCCTTCCATAAGTTACGCCTATGTCAACGAGAACAAGGCATTAACCTCCACTCCACGTGACCAATAAATGTGACCATAGTCCTCACCCGAAAAGGTATTTTGGGTTTTGCGACCCCTAATATGAGTCCCTCTAGCTACTTCAATCCTCAAAACCCCAAAAATGGCTAATGACTCTTTGAATCTTTCCTTGAATTCCTTTTATGTGACCTTCAATCGTGATCTGGGCCCAATGTTTCAACACCTCAAGATTTCGCGTATCGACGAATTACAATGCCACAATTCCCTTCTCCCGATAGCTGAAATTGCATTAACACCTTGCCATGAATCAACGACTATGATCTTCCCATGATCTGATGATCTGGATTCTATCGATACTTCATGAATCAGGAGTTCACAACTCCCGACTCTGAGTCACAATGTTCTCCACACCCCGAATTCTGAATGGACGAAATTCAAGAACAAGATCAATGGTTCTTGTCGATCCAAATCCAATGTCCACTAATTCTTTTGATATTATGAGTGTTATAAGACACTCAGCCTTAATCTTCCTGTTGGTCTGTAAGATCCAACAGTCCATGGAACTTTAGTGATTCTCCCTTAATCTTCCTGCTGGTCTTTATGACTTCTGGCCAAACAACTTAGCGTCTTCCCCCTTCTGAACTTGACTTCTGTGAGGTGAATTTAGACCTCGTTATTCCTTTGAATTATTTGAAGTATATACCCTTCCTGAGTTTGACCTCTTCTATGGGCTCAAGGCTTCAAAATGATTCTTTCACACACTCCTTGCGACATTCACAATAACCTCTGGTTACTCACCACCTCCAACTCTGCGCACCCCTTGCAACAACAGTTCTTCAACCTTTCTCCTTGGTTGGAAAATTCTAATACTTCCACTGGCCTACATACACCTTGCATGGATCTTGTTTTTTACTTGCATTCTTGTTGGCATAAGAACAACGGTATCCCTCTTGAGTGTTTCTAAGATAAAACTTAGAATCTTGTCAATGCACTCCTTGCAAAGTCTCATTGCACTCCTTGCAGGATTTTCTCAGGAAGAGAAACAATTGAAACTTATATTTCTCCTCTCACAGACTTCATACATTCACCATAAAATCAAGAGTATACACACACATATCTTGAAATAGACACATACCATAGAATATAAGCATCCTGTAAACATACCATTCAATAGATGAAAACAGTAACCATGACAACACCATAAAACAAAATCAAAGTATTCTTGTATTAATTCTGAAACGACGAAATTCAAGCACGAGATCAACACTTCTAGTCGATCCAAATCTAATGGATGCTACTCCTTCTGAGATTATGAGTGCTGAAAGACACTCATATTTAATCTTCCCACTCATATGCAATATCCAATGGTCCACGGAGCTTCATTTATTCTCCCTCTGATAATTTCAACTGTCCATTCATTTTTATTGATGACTCCTAGCCAAAAAACTTAGCATCTTCCCCCTTATGAACTTGACTTCTGCGAGGTGACTTTAGACCTCGTTCTTCATTTGAATTCTTCAAAGTATCTATCCTTCCTGATCTTGAACTCTATTATGGGCTCAAGGATTCAAAAGGATTCTTGCACACACTCGTTGCGGCATTCACAATAACCTCTGGTTACTCTCCACCTCCAACTCTACGCACCCCTTGCAACAATAGTTATTCAACCTTTCTCCTTGGTTGGAAAAGTCTAAGACTTCCACTGGCCTGTGCACACCTTGCATGACTCTTTTGTTTTACTTGCACTCTTGCTAGTATAAGAACAATGGTATTCCTCCTAATGTTTTCTGAGAGAAAACTCAGAATCTTGTCAATGCACTCCTTGCGGACTTTCACTGCACTCCTTACAGGATTTTCTCAGGAAGAGAAACAATTGAAACTTATATTTCTCCTCTCACAGACTTCATACATTCGCCATAAAATCAAGAGTATACACACACATATCTTGAAATAGACACATACCAGAGAATATAAGCAGCCTGTAAACATACCATTCAATAGATGAAAACAATAACCATGACAACACAATGAAATGGAATCAAATTATTCTTGTATTAATTCCAGTGCTCTTGTACATGGATTCAATAGAAAAAATTGTCTTCTTATACAACCTTCTATAATCTATGTTCCTATACTCTTATATCCTCTTTCTCTACAACTTACAATTATCATCAGAATAATTTTTTTCAATACAATACATACGAGGGAGCTTTCTAGAGTTTTCCCTCCTACATTTCTAGCTATCTAGTCGAAATTAAAAGTTATCTGCTTTACATTCATTACAATTCAATGCCTCCACATCTGACAGATGAGAGAAATGCTTAAGATCTCTTTTACAATATCCAAAACATAAGTGAAAATACATCCTTTTGGTTGTAACATTAATTCTCCATCTTTTGAAATTCAAAATGCCCTCAAAATGTGCACTGGTGCATTTCCAGCTATCCTTCGCTTTTGTGCTTGCTTTGCTGGCTTGCTTACGATGGTCCTGTATCATACTCCCTTGGATGAAAAATTCATGAAATCATGTTCATGAGCTCCTGCACCATCCTCCCATGGTTCTGGATACTTGTTTCACTTTCCCAACTGACATCTTCAATCGAGTGTCCTTTCCACTTTATCAGATACTCAAGATATGTTTTCCTCTGGGTCTTCTTGCTAACTCTCTGATCAATGATCTTTTCCATTTGTGGCCTTCCAACTACAGGAATCCATCTGACCCACTGAAATTCTTTCTGGCTCTCTTATCCCACTTCATCTACTCTATAAGGATACAAATCTGCTACATTGAATATGGGTGAAATGCCCACACCATCTGGCAATTCTATCTCATAAGTGTTTGCCTCAAATTTCCTCAAAATATTACACGACCCTATCTTCTTCATATTCATCTTATTATATGTTCCCCTTGGAAATATTTCTGTCCTTAGGTGAGATAAAACAAAATCTCCCACTTCAAACTGAAGTTATCTTCTGTGTTGATATGCTCTACACTTGTATTCTTGGTTATAATTCCTTAACCGGTCTTTAATTTTGTTGTGGAGCTCTTGCATCTCTTCTGCAAAATCCTCTGCTCCAAAACTTCTGAAATCGGTTTCCTCTAAGTCTCTCAACTCAGATACTCCTCTCGGATGCATTCCATACATTATCTGGAATGGGATCTGTCATGTTCTCCTATTAGGTGAGTCATTATACGCAAATTTCGCTTGCGGCAGAATCTGATCCCACTGACTGTGATGTTCAACTACTAAACTCCTCAATAAATATCCCAAACTTTGATTTACTAAATCAGTATGTCCATCTGTCTGATGGTGATATTATGAGCTAAAAGATAAATCTGTCCCCAACTTCTTCCTTAGTGTCCTCCAGAAATGATCAACAAATTTGGTATCTCGATCTGAAACAATACTCTTGGGTAAACCATGATGTCAAACAACTTCTTTGAAAAACAGGTTTGCAATGTGAGTTGCATCACTAGTTTTCTGACATGGAATAAAATGTGCCATTTTTGAAAATCTATCGACTACCACGAATATGGAATCAAAACCCCTCTATGTTCTTGGCAGTCCTAACACAAAATCCATGCTTACCATGTCCCATGACCTCTCTGGTACTGGCAATGGTTGATACAATCCTGTATTCTGTATTTTCCCCTTTGCATGTTGGAAAATTCTAGATTTGTTGACAAACTTCTTGATATATGTCCTCATCCCTGGCCAATAATATAAGTTTTTCAATTGCACAAATGTTTTATCATGGCCAAAATGTCTAGCTAATCCCCCACTATGTTTTTCCTTTAGAAGATTCTCTCTCATAGAAATCTTCGGGATACACAAATGATTTCCTTTGAATAAAAATCCATCCTGAATTAAATATTCAATCCATTGGCTTATGTCTCTCAGAATAGGATTCTCATATGCTTCATAAGCATCTTTGAAATATGAATCATCTTTGTACATATCCTTAAGGTTATCAAAACCTAAGGTCTTCACATGAAACTCTTGTAGAATCAAACATTTCCTGCTCAACGCATCAACAACCTTGTTAGCAGTTCCAGAAATGTTCTTTATAACAAAAGTAAAATTCTGCATATATTCAACCCACTTCGCGTGTTTTTGGTTCAATTTCTCCTGTCAAGTTATGAATTGTAAGGCATGGTTGTCTCTGTACAAGACAAACTATTTCGAAACCAAGTAATGCCTCCATTTCTTCAGCGCCTGTATGATTGCATAAAACTCTTTATCATACATGGAATACTTCATCTTCATCTCATTCAGCTTCTCACTGAAGTATGAAATTGGTCTATTGTCTTGACTTAAGACTTCTCCAATCACGAATCCACTTGCGTCACATCTGACTTGGAATGTTTTAATTAAATCTAGTAGAACCAGAACTAGTTGTCCAGTTATCTTCTCCTTCAGCAATTTCAAAATTTTCTCTGCTTCCATTGCCCAATGAAAATATTTGTGTCTTTTCTTGATTGTGTCCATCATTGGTGCAAAAATTCCACTAAATTTTTTGATGAATTTCCTGTAAAAACTGGCTAGTCCATGGAAGCTTCTGACTTCAAAGATATTCTTTGGCGACGACCAATCTCTGATCGCTTTCACTTTCTCAGGATCCATCTTCAACTCATTTGAAGAGATTACAAACCCCAAATAAATGAGCTCTTTCTTCATGAAAGATGACTTCTTCAGGTTTATCAACAACTTCTCTTGTTGCAACCTCCTCATAACTAGAGTTAGGTGTCTCAAATGGTCTTCCTTAGTCTTATTGAAGATCAGTATTTCATCAAGATACACAATTACAAAATTTCCAGTGAAATCATTCAAGACTTGGTTCATTAACCTCATGAAAGTACTTGGTGCACTCATCAAACCAAACAGCATGACACGCCATTCATACAGTCCTTAATTCGTCTTGAATGTTGTCTTCCATTGATCACCTTCTCTCATTCTAATTTGATGATATCCGCTTTTCAAATCAATTTTTGAAAAAAACTTTGCTCCACTTAAGAAATCCATCAAGTCATCCATCCTGGGTAAAGGAAATCTATACCTGATGGTCATTTTTTTTATAGCCCTTGAGTCTGTACACATCCTCTAGCCACCATCCTTCTTTGGACTTAATATTGTTAGCACAACGCATGGACTCAAGCTTTCTCTAACCAACCCTTTGTTCATCAAATCCTAGACTTGCTTCTTAACCTCTTCATTTTGCTGCAATGTCAATCTATACGCTGCTTTGTTTGGTAAAATTGCCCCTGGTATAAGGTCAATGTGATGGCTTATACTTCTGATGGGTAGTAATGAACAAGGTAAATCGTCCACCACGATATCAACAAAATTCTCTAGCAGTTCTAGAATTTCCTTCGACAAATCATCTATCGAAGTACTGGTCAAGATGAATCTAGGTTTCCTTATCACAACAAACTGCATGTCTTCTTCTTTTTTGACTTCCTCTAGAAGTTCCTTCCCACTCATGAGAAGTATAGTATTTCTTGCTTCTACTTTCACCTTCTTGTCTTCAATTGGAAGCAATATATGTGTTCTACCATTCTTCTCCAAGGTGTATGTGTTCTTTCGTCCATCATGAACAACATTTTTTTCATATTTCCACAGTATCCCCAACAAAAGATGACATACATCCATGGGACTGACATCACATAGGATCTCATCCCTGTATCCCCCTATCTTAAATTCAACTAAACATTGTTTAGTGATTGTTACCTGGTGTCCTTTTTGCAACCACAAAAACTTGTATGGGCTCGGATGTGCAACTGTCTCCAATTCCATCTTCTCCACCATTTCTATGGATACTATATTATCTATGCTTCCACTGTCCACTATCACCTTGCACACCCTATCCTTGGTCTTGCAAGCAGTTCTGAACAAACTATTTCTCTGGACTGAATTCTCCATTTCCTTCTCTGGCTTCAAGAGATTTTTTTGCATCATTAAGAATCTTCCACCTTCTGTATCTTATGCCTCAACATTTCTCCTCTGTGCTTCCAAAATGTGAGCTTCACCTCCTCCATCCCTTTTTCTATCAGGACATTCAAAATATTTGTGTCTGATCTTTCCACAGACAAAACACTTTATCTCACCTCCTCTTCCTCTTCCTCTTCCTCTTCCTCTATCTCATGGAAAAGTGTTTCTATCGGCATATTGTCTTCCAGGTGAGCTTCCTCCTCTTTCAGAGTGAGTATGATTTTTCTTCTCTTCATATTTGGAATTTTGTACTC
This sequence comes from Picea engelmannii, assembly GCA_009831015.1. NCBI lineage: Eukaryota > Viridiplantae > Streptophyta > Pinopsida > Pinales > Pinaceae > Picea > Picea engelmannii. The sequence goes on along the minus strand of ML782231.1, from coordinate 745,276 downwards.
TGTCCTGGGTAACTTCTTTTCCTCTACTCTGACTTCTACCTCTACCTCTTTGACATTTATTTTGAGCCATATTTTCTTCTTCCCTCAGATCATTTTGATAAGAATCTTCTACATTCTTGATAGTCACCATGCTCATTTCATATTGAATGTCGTATCTCAAACCATTCATATATATGGCGACCTTTTCATCATTACTCTCATCACGACCTACACTAATATTGAGTCGGTAAAATTCCTCAGTGTATTCCTTCAATTCCATTCCTTTCTATCTCAAATTTTGCATTCTCCGAAACAGATTAATTTGATAGTCCCTGGGTATGAATTTTTCTTTCATCTTGGCGACCATCCTATCCCAACTTTTGATTTTTTTTCTTTCCTTTGCAATGCCTGCCAGCCTACAGTTCATCCCACCATAGTGTTGCATGCCCTTTAAGTATAGTGACGACATGTTTGAATTTCTTATCTTCCTTGACATCCTCATAGTTGAAGTACTTGTCCAGGGCTCTAAACCAATCTAGCATCTCTTCGACGTCTAAGTTGCCTTCATACATCGAAATATCCATATTTTCTCTAACCCCTATTCTGGAAACAACTTTGAATAAAAATTCCTCTGTAGCATCTTCGGTTACAACTTCTTCTCCAGCTCCAACCTCATTTTCACTCTCGGCTTCACTAACATCTCCAGTATCAGTATCTCATCTCTGTGTTGTCTCCATGGCATATAATTTAGCATGGATTTCTCTCATTCCTATTTCCATAGCTGGATCGGGTATTGGTCTATCTTGATGTCTTCTCAGTAGCATTGTCTAAATTTGTTCCATGCAGAACTTAATAACAACTTGCCTTATGTCTCCCTTGCTTACATAAAACAATGATTGTAAGCTTTGATACCACCTGATGCAACACCCCTACCTTAGTAGGTTCTTCTTGACCTCTCAGTCTAAGGATCATTATCTATCTCCCTTTGAGTCTAATTGATTCTCTAATTCCCTACAGGAGTCTCCAACACACAAGTGTTTCCACAGGTCCCTTCCAAAAGTTATTCCTGCATGACTGAGCACAAGGCTTTAACCTCCCTTCCATGTGACCAATAAATGTGACCATAGTCCTCACCCGAAAAGGTATTTCAGGTTTCGTGACTTCACGACCCATAATATGAGTCCCTATGGCTCCTTCAATCCCCAAAACACCGAAAAGGGATAATGACTCTTTGACTCCTCCCTTGACTTCCTTTGATGTGACCTTCAACCATGATCTAGGCCCAATGTTTTGGCACCTCGGGATTTCATGTATAGGAGAATTGCAATGCCAAAACTCCCTTAGCCCGATAGATAAAATCATGTGAAATCCTTACCACAGATCAATGGTTATGAGATTTCCACGATCTGATGGTCTAGATTCTATCGAGACTTTGTGAATCAGGAGTTCACAAATCTCGACTCCGAGTCACAACGTTCTCCACGCCCCAAATTCTGAAACGACGAAATTCAAGCATGAGATCAACGCTTCTCGTCGATCCAAATCCAATGGATGATACTCCTTCTGAGCTTATGAGTGCTGAAAGACACTCATATTTAATATTCCCACTCGTATGCAATATCCAATGGTCCATGGAGCTTCATCGATTCTCCCTCTGAGAATTTCAACTATCCATTCATTTTTCTTGATGACTCCTAGCCAAAAAACTTAACATATTCCCCCTTATGAACTTGACTTCTATGAGGTGACTTTAGACCTCGTTCTTCCTTTGAATTCTTCAAAGTATCTATCCTTCCTGAGCTTGACCTCTGCTACAGGCTCAAGGCTTCAAAAGGATTCTTGCACGCACTCGTTACGACATTCACAATAACCTCTGGTTACTCTCCACCTCCAACTCTACGCACCCCTTGCAACAACAGTTCTTCAACCTTTCTCCTTGGTTGGAAAAGTCTAAGAATTCCACTAGAATGCGCACACCTTGCATGGCTCTTGTGTTTTACTTTCACTCTTGCTAGTATAAGAACAATGGTATCCCTCCTGATGTTTTCTAAGAGAAAACTCATAATCTCATCAATGCACTCCTTGTGGACTCTCACTGCACTCCTTACATGATTTTCTCAAGAAGAGAAACAATTGAAACTTATATTTATCCTCTCACAGACTTCATATATTCACCAAAAAATCAAGAGTATACACACACATATCTTGAAATAGACACATACCAGAGAATATAAGCAACATGTAAACATACCATTCAATAGATGAAAACAGTAACCATGACAACACCATGAAATGGAATCAAAGTATTCTTGTATTAATTCCAGTGCTCTTGTACATGGATTCAATAGCAACAACTATCTTCTTATACAACCTTCTACAATCTTTGTTCCTCTACTCTTCTATCCTCTTTCTCTACAACTTACAATTACCATAAGAATAATTTTTTTCAATACAATACATACGAGGAAGCTTTCTAGAGTTTTACCGCATACAACTCTAGCTATCTAATCAAAATTAAAATCTATCTACTTTACATTCATTACAATTAAATGCCTCCACATCCAATAGATGAGAGAAACGATTAACATCTATTTTACAATCTCCAAAACATAAATGCAAATACATATGTCTGGTTGTAACATTAATGATCCATCTTTTGAAATTCAAAATTCCCTCAAAATGTGTGATGGTGCATTTCCAGGTTTCCTTCTCTTTTTTGTTTTCTTTTCCATCTTGCTTACGATGCTCCTGCATCACCTAGTCTCATGTATATGCCAAGGATACATTTTCATTTGGAATCATCCTGTACTTGAACATTTATGTGGTGTATAAGAAGGTTTCCCCCTCGAAGAGGCTTATTATCTGAAATTTTCTCTTTTTCAAGGCACTGAGTACTCTATTTTGATTTTTTTCTATGCTATATTGATATTTGGTTCTTAACATATGGTATCAAAGCTCAACATCTTGGGGTTTCGCTACTACATCTGAGACACCATGGAATTTTCTCTATAATGTTTTTTCTACGATGTTTCAGAAGGAACCCATTGAAGGCTATTTAGTAGATGACTCAAGGTACGATGGTTTACAATTTCAGCTCCTGAGTCCTTATACTTTTAGAGATACATCCTGTGTAAGATAGGGTTCTAGAATCATCCTGAATTGAGTCATCGCGGAATTTTCTCTATAAAGATTTGTCTGTAACATTCCATACCCTAAAATTAGGAGATTATTCACAAAAATTATTAAGGTATCTATGATAAAACGTTCAGCTTCTGGGTCATCTTAGATTTGTAGATACACCCTGTGGAATATAGGGTATCTAACTAGTCCTATTGACTAGGCTCAAGTAGGTGTTCTACATAAAACAATCATAAATTCTTCCTAGAGTATCTAAATTGAGTGAGACTGGTTGCATTGGATAGTGGATAGTCCATAGTAGTTTTGGTACAAGTTACATAATTTATGTAAATTATTTTGTGCGGGGAATGCTATACAAGTGAGATCTCCTAGAAAGGCCAAAAATTAGCAAGATGTGGGGAAGTTATCATAAATTCCACTTGGCACATCCAATTTTGATCAGAACTGTGGCATTACATAGAAGAAATATCAGAGAGCTACAAAAAAAACATTTCACACCCATAAGGGCCAAAACTTTGGAGATACAACAGAAGAAAGCTTGTCTAGTAGAACCACCTCAAAATCAAGGTTTAAAAGTGATACTTGGCCAACATGCCACCAAAAAAAGGAACTGTCGGTTGTGGAGCCAGATTATCTTCTCGATTCACAGGTCCTTACTTTCAGCCATGTTTATACCCCATGAAGTATTTACACCCTAGAAGTATGTACACTCTTCCACACAGGGAAGTGAAGAGGGGGGGTACCCCCTCTGTGGGGTCTAGGGGGGCTATCCCCCCGGCTGGGGGTTCTGGGGGCAAGAGCCCCCCCAGCGGGGGTTCGGGGGTGAAGCCCCGAAAGGAAAAATTTCCTTGTAAATGTATATTGTAATTTCATTGTAAATATGGACCATTCATTATAAGGTCGCAGATCTAACGATAGAGATTATGTTAGGTTTTTTTTTCCCTAGAAGGAAACCCTCTTTTATGAGGGAAATTTATAGTGGCTATGATTGATGGTGAATATTGTATTCTGAGATAGGAGACTGTGAGAGAAAGAAGAGGAAGTTACAATGGGTTTGTTGTAGGTTGTATCCCTTCATATGGTGGATAATAATAAAGGAAGGACTTGGCAATTTCTCTGGTGGACGTAGCCCACACTGGGTGGAGAACATAAATCTGTGTCTCTATTGTATTGTGTATCTTCTATGTTTTGTTTCCACATTTGTTTTATTTTATTTCTCCACAGTCCTATTTTTCTAACAATTGGTATCAGAGAGAAAGGTAACTCACAAGAAAAGAGGGTTCTTGGTTCGAGTGGGAGCAATGTCGGAAGATGGAAAGTTTAGGGTTGAGAAATTTAACGGCCAAAACTACTAGTTATGGAATATGTAGATGGAAGATTATTTATATCAGAAGGATCTATTCCTACCATTGGGTGGAAGAGAAAAGAATCTGATGACTATGAAGGACAAAGAATGGGATATTCTTGACATAAAGGCTCTAGGAACGATACGGCTGAGCCTGGCAACATCAGTGGCTTTCAATATTTCCAAAGAAAAGACAACGAAGGGTTTGATGGACGCATTGGCCAAATTGTATGAAAAACCCTCGGCATCCAATAAGGTTTTTCTAATGAAGAGATTATTTAATATGAAGATGTCGGAAGGTGGTTTTGTTGCAGATCATTTTAATGAATTTAATACGGTTACTAATCAACTAAGTTCTGTAAAAGTGGACTTTGATGATGAGGTTAGGGCTCTTCTAATCTTGTGTCGATTGACAAAAAGCTGGAATGTCTTGGTCATGGCTGTAAGTAACTTCGTCTCTGGTTCAAATACTTTAAAATTTGATGATGTTGTTGGTGTTATTCTTAGTGAGGAAATGCGACGGAAAAGCATAGGTGAGACATCAGGTAATGCGTTGAACATGGAGAATAGGGGAATACAAAGGGATAGAGGAAAGGGCTCAGGGAACCATGGGAATTCTAGGAAGGGCAGATCCAAATACAGACTTGGAAAGATAGAGTGTTGGAATTGTGGGAAGAAAGGACATCTGAAGAAAGATTGCAGAGCTCCAAAGAAACAAAGAGATGGACAATAGGAGAGAAATAAAGAATCAAATGTAACAGGTAATGTGTTACAAGATGCTTTGATTCTTTCTGTAGATAATATTTCTGAGTATTGGGTAGTATATTCAGGGGCCTCATTTCATGCCACACCCCATAGGAAACATTTTCTAGATTATGTTCAAGGTGATTTTGGACAGGTTTATTTGGGTGATGATGCACCATGTAAATTGTTGGAATGGGAAAGGTAAAATAAAGCAACGAAATGGAAACCAATGGTTGTTGAAAGACGTAAGACATGTTCCATATTTAAGGAAAAATATAATTTCAACAGGGCAGTTGGCAAGTGAAGGTTGTATATCCATATTTACAAATAAGACATGGAAGGTCGTCAAAGGATCATTGGTGATAGAGAAAGGAGAGAAGGTAGGTACATTGCATTTATGTACTGGTAATACTGACTCTTCTATCTCTTTAGCTTCTACAAGAGTGGATACAGTACTATGGCATCACAGGCTTGGACACATGAGTGAGAAGGGTATGCAGATACTTCACAAAAGAAATTTGTTGCCAGATCTTAAACAAATTGAATTGGACTTCTGTGAGCATTGTGTTTATGGAAAACAAAAGAGAGTCAAATTTCTGAGAGTTGGAAAAGAAAAGAAGAATGAAAGGTTAGATATTGTGCATACAGATGTATGGGGACCAGCTCAGGTATCATCTCTTGGTGGCTCTCATTATTATGTTACTTTTATTGATGATGCAACTAGAAAAACTTGGGTTTATTGCATTCGACAAAAATCTGATGTTTTTGATACTTTTAAAAAATGGAAAGCTTTAGTTGAGAATGAGACAGAAAAAATTTTGAAGTGTCTCAGATCAGATAATGGAGGTGAATATTGCAGCAAGGAGTTTGATGATTACTGTTCATACCATGGGATTTGTAGAGAGAATACAGTTCCAAGAACACCATAAGAAAACGGTGTGTCAGAAAGGATGAACAGGACAATCATGGAGCGTGAAAGGAGTATGAGATTGCATGCCGGTTTTCCCTTACAGTTTTGGGCAGATGTTGTAGATATTGTTGTTTAATTAATAAACAAAGGACCTTCAATCTCTTTGGATGGTAGAATTCCAGAGGAGGAATGGACAGGAAAAAAGGTAAACCATTCTTTTTTGAAAACTTTCGGTTGTGAAGCATTTGTCCATATTGATAAAAAAAGTAGAACAAAGCTTGAGGAAAAATCCAAGAAGTGTACCTTTATTGGATATGGTGTTAATGATTTTGGTTATTTCTTATGGGATTATGAAAATAAAAAAATCATTAGGAGTAGAGATGTCATATTCAATGAGAAGGTCATGTACAAAGATCAGTTGYAGGGAAAGAAACAGGAAAAGGAAAAAGAAGAATACACAGTGTTTGATGAGATCAATGAAAAATAAATTCCAAAGGAACCAGAAAATCAAAATGTACAACAACAGGAGTAGCAGGTACATCAAACACCCGAAAGTTTTGTTAGAAGATCTACTAGGTTAAGTATACCCCCTGAACGATACTCTCCTTCATTGTATTATTTATTGTTGACTGATTCTAGTGAACCAGAATGTTATGAAGAGGGAATGTAGGTAGACACCAAAAAGAAGTGGGAGCAAGGCATGAAAGAGGAAATGGATTCCTTGGCAAATAACCAGACTTGGGACTTAGTTTAGTTTCCTGCGGGAAAAAGAGCATTGCAAAATAAATGGGTTTACAAGTTGAAGGAAGAATATGGAGGAGAAAAGTGGTACAAGGCTAGACTTGTTGTAAAGGGGTTTGCACAAAAGAAAGGTATAGATTTTGATGAAATATTTTCTTTTGTTGTTAAAATGACTTCAATTAGGACTATTTTAAGTCTTGTGGCAGTATAATATTTTCATCTTGGATAGTTAGATGTAAAAACATCTTTTCTCCATGGGGATTTGGAGGAAGAGATTTATATGCAACAGCCATAGGGGTATGAGGTCAAAGGGAAGGAGAATTTGGTATGTAGGTTGAAGAAGAGATTGTATGGCCTAAAGAAAGCTCCAAGGAAGTGGTATTTGAAGTTTGATAGGTTCATGACAGAACAAGGTTATAGTAGATGTCATTCTGATCACTGTGTTTATTTTAAAAGGCTAGAAAATGGAAGCTATATTATCTTGCTATTGTATGTAGATGACATGCTTGTTTCAGGGTCTAATATGCAGGATATAAATATGCTCAAGAAGAAATTAGCCAATTCATTTGCGATGAAGGATTTGGGTGCTGCAAATAAAATCCTTAGCATGAGAATAACAAGAGACAGAAAAAATCGCAAATTGACATTGTCTCAGGGTGAGTACACAGAGAAGGTGTTGGAGAGGTTTAGAATGCAGAATGAAAAACTAGTTAGTACACCTTTGGAAAACCATTTCAAATTAACTAAGGAAATGTGTCCCAAGACACAGGAGGAGATAGAATACATGTCCAGGGTCCTTTATTCATCAGCAGTTGGCAGCTTGATGTATGCAATGGTTTGCACAAGACCAGATATTGCACATGCAGTGGGAGTTGTGAGTAGGTATATGAACAATCCAGGTAAAGACCATTGGGAAGTAGTAAAGTGGATTCTCAGGTATTTGAGAGGTACTACTACTCATGCATTATGTTTTGGAGGTTCAAACACTTTTCTATAGGGATATGTTGATTCAGATATGGCAGGTGATAAAGACAGCAGGAGGAGCACCACAAAGTATGTTTTTACTATAGGTGGAACAACAGTAAGTTGGATTTAGAAACTATAAAAGGTTTTTTCACTTTCAACAACAAAGGCAGAGTATGTTGTTGCTACAGAGGCTAGTAAAGAGATGATTTGGTTACAAAGGTTTATGGAGTAATTGGGAAAGAAGTAGGAGAACAACAGGTTGCACTGTGATACTCATAGTGCCATTCACCTTGCAAAGAACTTAGCCTTCCATTCGAAGACTAAGCATATACGGTTGAGATACCACTTCATACGATCCACCTTGGAAGATGGACATTTGAAGTTGGAAAAGATACACACTAGCCAAAATCCTGCAGACATGTTAACAAAGGGAGTAACCAGTGAGAAACTGAGTTCCTGCTCAGTTTCAGTTGCTCTTCAAGAATAAATATGAGATGAGAAATTTTCCAGGTCCAAGAAGGTTCAGAGTCCAACATATACAGTAGCGGTGGAGTTGTTGAGATCAGTCTCCAAGTGGGAGATTGTTGGTTGTGGAGCCTGATTATCTTCCTGATTCAGAGGTCCTTGCTTTTAGCCATGTTTATACCCCATAAGTATTTACACCCTAGAAGTATGTACAATATTCCACGTCGGGGAGTGCAGAGTGGGGGTACCCCCTTTGCGGGGTTCGGGGGGGCTATCCCCCCGGCTGGGGGGTCTGGGGGAAAGCAAGCCCCCAGCGGGGGTTTGGAGGCGAAGCCCCCGAAGTAAAAATTGCCTTGTAAATGTATATTGTAATTTCATTCTAAATCTGGACCATTCATTATAAGGTCGCAGATCTAATGATAGATATTATGTTAGGTTTTTTTTCCCTAGAAGGAAACCCTCTTTTATGAGGGAAATGTATTGCGGCTATGATTGATGGTGAATATTGTATTATGAGATAGGAGACTGTGAGAGAAAGAAGAGGAAGTTACAATGGGTTTGTTGTATATTATATCCCTTCATATGATGGATAATAATAAAGGAAGGACCTAACAATTTCTTTGGTGGACGTAGCCCACACTCGGTGAACCACATAAGTCTGTGTCTCTATTGTATTGTGTATCTTATGTGTTTTGTTTCCTCATTTGTTTTATTTTATTGCTCCACAGTCCTATTTTTATAACAGGAACTTCTACACCAAATAAGCCTCCAGATAGTCCTACTTGGACTCTTGATGAAGGTGAAGAAATGCTTAGGGACATAAATGAATTACAAAAGAAGACAGTGACAAAATATGAAATACGAGGGATGATGGATTCAACTGAAGATAAATTGGAAGGAGTAATGAATACTAATATGGATGGTTTAAAAAGGGAGACCATGGAAGGATTGAAAATTTTCCTAATAGAGAGGAAACTTGAAAGTTAAAATGTATCCTCTGAAATTCATGATGAGAATACAAGGAAGATGAATCAAGAATGGAGAAACTCCAACTTTGGGTTGAAGACCAACCACATCCCTAAGATTAATATGAGGAAGTTTGATGGAAATAACCCAATCAAATGGATACTTTAGATGGAGCAATCATTTGATCTACATAATTTTCCATATACACAAAAGGTATGAATTGCTTCTTTATATTTAGAACCAATCAATTTGTATGGTATCGATGGATTTGTTCTCACAAATCACTCGTCACTTGGAAAATTTTCACTAAAGAAATGATAGCAGACTATGAGGATACAAGGAGAAATACCTTATTTATCCAATTGATAAATATCAGGAAAAAGGGTTCAGTTACAGAGCACATTGAGAACTTCCAAACATTGAATATAAAGGTAACAGATATTCTAGATGAGCACTTGATTGATGTATTCATAGTAACTTTAAAGGATAACATTCAACATGAGGTTTGCCTTTGGGAACCCAAATCATTGGAGAATGCATTTAGGGTGTCAAGAAATGTTGAAAGTAAAAATATGGCTATGGCTACTAGAAGGACCAATCCTAACATCTATTGAGAGAATAATTCTCCTTCTTCTAAAACACCTCAACCTACAAGGTTGACACCTCAACAATTGGAGGAAATAAAATAAAAAGGTTTATTCTTTAATTGTGATAGAAAGTACAGTAAGGGACATAAGTGTGGTGAGAAGAAATTATTCTACATAGATTGTGAAGAGGAAGAAGAACAAGAGCAAGAACCATCTCAAGATGAAAACATAGAATCAATTTGTTCTAAAGAGTTGAATCCCACAATATCGTGTAATGAATTGGATGGAATTATCACTCCTCAAACCCTCAATATCGAAGGATATATCAAAAAGAAAAAGGTAATAGTCCTAATTGAATCTGGTAGTACTCATAATTTCATTCATTATAAATTAGCCAAAGCTCTAAATTTCTTTGTATATCCAATGCTAGAGTTTCAAGTAATGATTGCAGATGGAGGAACTATCAATTGCTCAGTAAAATGCAATAAGATCAATCTTAATAAGGGTAAATATGTAATGAATAGTTCAATGATTGATATACCCATGGGTGGTGTTGATGTCATACTATGAATCCAATGGTTACAATCATTAGGAACAATGGCTTTTAATTTTGAAGAGTTTTTCATGAAATTTTAATTGGAAGGAAAATAAATTGAGTTAAGAGGTATCACAAGGAAACCTAGTAAGGTGGTAAGCTCTAATGGAATGACAAAATTATTGAAAAAGGGGCATCAAGGTGTTATTGCACAACTATGCTCACTAGATGTTCAAACATCTAATCCATCTATTCCCCTAGATATCCAAGGTATCATTGATAAGGATTCGAAAGTATTTGAATATATTCCCAAAGGTATTCCACCCACTTTAAATCATGATCATGATATTCATCTAATTCCTGGGAGTGTTCCTCCTAACATCAGTCCGTACAGATACCCTTATTCCCAGAAGAGTGAAATTGAGTGTATGGTTGAAGAAATGTTAGAGGTTGACATTATTAGACCTAACCAAAGTTCTTACTCTGCATCTGTGGTAATGGTATTCAAGAAATATGGCTCATGGCATATGTGTCCAGATTATAGAGAGCTCAACAATATCACTATCAAATATAAGTTTCCCATTATTATCATTGATGAATTTTTAGATGAACTACACAAAGCAATCTATTTCACAAAGTTGGAATCTACGTTCAGGGTATCATTAGATTAGAATGAAGGAAGAATATATCCCAAAAACAACATTCCGAACTCATGAAGGCCATTATGAATTTTTTTTCTTGCCTTTTGGCCTTACAAAATGCACCTTCCACATTCCAAGGGTTGATGAATTCCATTTTCAATCCCTTCCTTCGAAAATTTGTGTGAGTAATTTTTTATGATATACTAATCTATAGCAAGTCTTCAGAGGATCATGTGCGACATGTTGACAAGGTTCTACAACTACTAAAGGATCAACAACTATATACCAAATTGTCCAAATGTTTCTTTAGGGTGAAAGAGGTAGAGTATTTGGGTCATATTGTATCTCATGATGTCAAGGTAGACCCTAAGAAGATTAAGGCCATGATGGACTAGTTTATTCCCAAAACATTGAAGAATCTTCCAAGAATTTTAGGTTTGATAGGTTACTACTGCAAGTTTGATTGGAACTATGGGAGAATAACAACACCTTTAACAACACTAACTAAGAAGGATGCATTTTCATGGACTCCAGAGGAAACTAAATCTTTTGAACAACTTAAAGACGTGATGTGTGAATCTCCTGTCTTAACCACACCAGACTTCACAAAAACCTTTATTGTGGAATGTGATGCCTCGGGAAATGGAATTGGTGTTGTCCTAATGCAAGAAGGAAGGCCCCTGACTTTTGAAAGTCATCCACTCAAGGGAAAGGAATTACAAAAACCCATTTATGAGAAGGAAATGATGGAAATACTACATGCATTGAAGAAATGGCACCCCTACCTAATAGGTAGGAACTTCAAGATCAAAAAAAATCATGATAGTCTTAAATAATTCTTGGAACAAAGAATATCTTCAAAAGAACAACAAAAATCGGTGACCAAGATATTGGGTTATGATTTTGAAATCATCTATAAAAAAGGGAAGAAAAATGTTGTGGCATATGCACTCTCAAGAAAGGATGAAGATGTTGAGGACTTTCTTTGTGCTATCTCTATCATCCAACCCAATTGGATAATAGAAGCAAGGGATGAATGGAAGAATGAAGAAAATGTGAGGACTCTCATTCAAAGGTTGCAACATGATTCTAGTGCATCAGATACATTTACATGGAAAAATGATTCATTGTGGTACAAAGATCGATTATATTTATGTAAGAACTCCCAAATCAAACAAATGGTACTATTGGAATTGCACACCTCTCTGTAAGGAGGGCACTCGGGATTTTTGAAAACCTACCATGGGGTCAAGAAGGAATTTTTTTGGGATGGACTTAAAAATGATGTTCCAAGGTTTATAGAAGAATGTTTGGTTTGCCAACAAAATAAGGTGGAAACAATTAAGATCACGGGTCTTTTATAACCATTAGCCATCCCAAGTCAGTGTTGGGAGGAGGTTTCCATGGATTTCATCACAAGGTTAACGAAGTCTGAAGGAAAGAGTGTCATCATGGTGATTGTTGATAGACTGACCAAACACACACACTTTTGTGCACTCTATTATCCCTTCACAACTAGTACAATTTCCACCACATTGATATAGACAATTCAAAAACTACATGGAGTCCCAAAGATTATTGTAAGTGACAGAGATCTTATCTTCACTGGAAATTTTTGGAAAAAATTATTTTCTTGTTTGGGTACTCAATTGGATCATAGCTCATCCTATCATCCTCAATTTGATGGACAAAATGAGATAGTGAACAAATGTTTGGAAGGATACCTTTGTTGCTTTGTCTCTGATAAACAAACATAATGGTTCAAATGGTTACCCTTGGAAAAATGGTGGTATAACACTTCCTTTAATAGTGCAACACAAATGACACCATTTATGGCACTCTATGGATACCACCCTCCTTCCGTCACTTCTTCTCTAAAATAAAAATATAAGTTTCAAGCAGTAGAAGATCACATCGAGCATCAACAACAAGTTCTCCAAATCTTAAAGAACAACCTGACCATGGCACAAAATCGAATGAAACAACAAGGAGATTGGGTTTTTTTAAGACTACAACCATACAAACAAATGTCCCTCAAGCAAGCCAAGAAGGATAATAAAGTATCACAAAAGTATTATGGTCCTTATTAGGTGTTGCAGAAGATTGGTACTATGGAATACAAATTGGAGTTGCCTGCATCCTCATGAGTACACCCAGTTTTCCATGTTTCATTCTTAAAGAAGGTTATAGGTGACAAGATCCCAGTTCAAACTATATTTCCAGAACTTGACGAGGAAGGAAAAATCATATTGGATCCTGAATCCATCACTGACACAAGAATTTTCTAGCTAAGGAATAGATCCATTTCAAAGTATCTCATTAAGTGAAGGAAACTTCCTGCTAAAGATTCCACTTGGGAAGATGAATATTTTATATAGAAGCATCCAGAATTACTCAAGCGTTGTGTACAACACTTGTCTGAAGGGGAGAGGCATGTTAATACATAAATAGTGGCACATGACCCCTTAATTGGGCAATATTACATTAGTAATGTTATTTTATTTATGTCGGCTTGGGTCCATTAGTTGTAATTATACCTCCTAGTCTCCTATATATACCAAGGAGACATTTTCATTTGGAATCATCTTGTACTTGAAAATTTATGTGGTGTATAAGGAGGTTTCCCCCTTGAAGAGGCTTATTATGTGAAATTATTTTTTTTTCAAGGCGTTGAGTACTTATTCTAACGTTTTTCTATGCTATATTGATGTTTGGTTCTTAACATTCTTCCTCTGTCACATCCACTTATTATATGTCACTGCACTCTACTTTTCACTACCCAAACTATACCATAACTAATCACAAACATATCTATTCCATACAAAAACCTATTCATTCTCTTCAATCATACACCATCAAAGATTATAGGTATTTCTCAATCAGAGAAAATACGAACTATCAAACAACCTACTAACATATTTAGAAATCAATACAACCATACAAAGAATGCCTAAAACATTCACCATACCATGAGAAAATCTAAGCATGAAGAAAACATATAACCATACCATATCTTCTATAGTAGATATGAATCAATAGACCATTTTTATGGGAACTTGCTTCAGACTTTAAGAACCTGGCACCAACACTTTCTCAAGCTTCTATGGTGTTTCCCTCATGTACACTTTCTATGATAATACCATCCCACATACATATGCACCCTATTATACTATTATCCCACATATGTACACACCCTATTATACCGTTAGCCTGTGTACATATCATAAAATAAGGTTTTTCAGTATTTCTGAAACTCTGAAACTTTCGTCATCAATACCTCAGACTTTCAAAACTTCTAATGCATCCATGAGTACCTGCAATGAATCTTTCACCAAGAATAGATCTTCAATATGCGCAAGAGATTCACATTCATAACTCACCCTTTCTCTCTTATTCATACTTCTCCAAGTAGCTTCCCTATCTAACCAAATCTCACCAACTTCCTTCTTTTAGGGGCTAACCCACTTCTAAGCACTTGTCAGCTTCTAACCCACTTTGTACACTTCTAACCCACTTTTCTACAAACAGTAAATTCTCCACATCTAGTTGCAACTAATTTATTTTTAATTCGTTTCTTGTTGCAACCACTTAACCCATGAATAACCACTTTGACTAATCAACTTTCTTCTAGGAGAGGCTAAAATTATTTGACTTCTTTGACCTTCTAGGGGTTTCTAGACAACACATGAGGGTTATCCAACTTCACAAGGCCATAACTCTCTAACCATCAAGAGTTATGTGGTGTTCCACATATCATTAGAAATGGCACGGTGAGAATTATCCATATAGAATAGTCTCACTTACAAATTCATGGATATTCATTACAATATTACACAATCAATCCTTGGGTTCCTTAATCACACATATAGGATGACTCAACCACTTAACCATTTGGACTTCAAAAATCTTCTTCCCATGAGGGATTTCACCATAAGGGGACCACTTTGGAGTTCATCTATTTGGTACTTCCTATATTCCATGAAAAGACAACAATGACCAACCTTTACATCATCCCATCTATACATCAATCCATGAAAATACATCACTATGAAACCAGATGAAAATCATTTGATATCAATTACATCTATGAAAACATAGGCCATCAATCAGTAAATAAATTATACTGTGACAATACATCAACCCTTTGACATCAATGAAAACATAATGTAACAATCTCCCGCTTTGGCATTGATGGCAATACCAACATTGATGTCAACACCAATCATTGATTGCAACATTTATACATGGCAGTTGTCTTCATCAATAGTCATCTCAATCAAATCAATGTGACTATCTCTCCCCTTTGACATCAATGGCAAAGGGTATTTCTCTCCTTGGGGCTGCTCTCTCTACCTAAACTCTCCTTGGGGATGCTCCCCCTGTCTGGATGCCTTTGAGCTTCCTATGAATAATTTCTCCCCTTTTGAACAAGGGATATCATTATGATGCAATGTTGAATGCATATCACTCATGCTCCCCCTATGACCATCACTTCCCCTGGAAACATGTCTATGTTCTCTCTCTCCAAGAATTAATATCTCAATGCATCTAACTCTCTATCTTCCATCTGATGAATCTCTCCTCATTGAATCATGGAAATAAGAATAACTCCCCTTGTGGGTATGTCTCCACCTATATTCTTTTCAAGATGAAAAATATGTTGCTACTGCAATCTGATTTTGCTGCAAATGCTACTTCTTAACTAGAACATAGATCAACTGCTCGAGAATTATTTTCTCTTCCTATGAATATCCTTGGACTTTTCTATGCATCAGACTCGTGGCATACCATCTACTAACCACACATATCAACACCATACAATAAAATCTCATCGATGAAGAATATATGCCAAGAATATGTGTCAAAAGGTGTACCAAGCATATATCAGGATCATCAACAAGTGCATCTACCAATATACCAATAACATCATCAACATGCCAACCATTTGCCTCAAACAAGTGTCATATCACATATGATATGCCTCTATCATAAACCAAGTGCCAGAAACCATGTGTCAAGATATGTATCTCAACCATCAAGCATCAAATATTTTACCAACCAAGCACCAAAACAAGTGTCTCAACTATCCCATACATCATGTATCAAAGTATATGCTAAACTAGTAATACCAATGATGTATTTTAACCAAGAACCATCACCCACAATCATCTTCCCTATACAAGTGCATCCACCAAGTACCCGACATGTATTACTACCTGCACCATAGAAAGTGCATAAACCATGTACCAAACTTGAACAAGATGAACCACATTCAAGATGTGTTCCTATATATGTATGTCATATCAACCATAAACCATGTGTCAATCATACTTCTAGAGAGTGCTTTAACTAATGTACCAAGTATGTACCAATCAAGCATCAACTATAGATCAAGCTATGACTCGTTAACAATGTACAACATAATCACTTCATCAACTACATGTCCCAATATGTAGCTCAACCGCATACCAAATTCATGCACCAAAAACATCCAAAAAATATGCCTCTAACAATACATCATAAGATATATCAATGGAGCTCACATATGTACCATCCATGTACCATAACAGATATGCCTCAACCACCATTCACTACAAAAAATACTAAGAATCCAATAGTATATCTAAACATGTACCATAAGTTTGCTTCAATAGATCAATGATATCTATAGCTAGCATCACATCATCATGACATATATCATAACCAAAGTGCCATAAATTCACTGTCATAACCAGCATTGTTCTTCAACAGAAAATGCCTCAATATATACGTTAGATTTAGTATCATGCATGTAGGATAGGGATCAAGCATATGCTTCAACACTAAACCATATTTCATCACCATGCATATATTAAACATACATGCAACCATATAATCATGAAACCTACAACAAACCATGTCAGACCCTGCAAAATAGAGTTATATCATCAAATCCTATTGCTCTCATCTGCATAGCATTGTTTTCCAGGATTTTACCACATATACATGGCTTGTTACACATACAAATCATGTATGTACGTGACCTATCTATAGTTTAGATCATGTATATACACGACTTCTTCCACTAGAGCCTGTGTATGCTTTTGAACATATCAATCTTGAGCTTGCCTCATGGCTTCCTTTTTGTTATGGTTGTTCAGTCTTCTTCACCCACTTCTGAAGGTGTATCAAATTCTCATAACTTGAGCTCTGATCTTCCACATTTTCATCATTTTATTCCTTCCTAGCTTCATGTGTTCTTCTTGTCCTTCTATATGAAGCACTCTTCATGTAATGTCTTCTTGTGTTCCAACGATCCTGGGATTTGTGGCCAAACCTACAACCACTGTAGCATCTCATGGTGTGACAATGGGCAACAATATGTCCCACTTGATTACATCTCCAACACCTTAGGGTGTTATTAAACCTTCCATTATATTTCCTTACACAATGTTTGCAATCCAAATCTTTGTGACCATATTCATTAAATGAGTAGCAATGACCATTTTTCATTGGTGTCCATTTTGAAGGTGTCTCTCTTCTGAATTTGATTTGAGGTGTAAACATGGTTTCTTGATGTCTTCCTTTCTTTGTTCTTTTGAAATTTTCCTTTCTTTCCATAGATGGTTGACTTACAACATTGATTCCACCCTTTTAGAGTGAAGGACTTACCTCATTCTTCTTAGAAGTGTTAGCTTCAAGATGTATAGCTTCCTTGTTGTATCCAAGACCTGATTTATCATTTGGAGATCTTTGGCTATCTAGGATATCATCCAATATTGTTGAGTTGTTCATGAACTTGATGTGATTGTTTTACTTCTCTACTTTCTTTCTAAGATCAACAAGTTCAACTTCTAACTTATGGAATGACTCTTCTTTTTCACTTACTTGATTCTTCAATAGTTCCTCTATTCTTTTCGCTTCTTCAATTTTGGTCTTAAGACTGACATTAACATTAAGACTTTTGATAAGCTCATCATCTACCTTCTTCTTTTCTTCTTCTTGATCAATTATTTCATTCTTTAGTATTTTGATCTCTTCTTCTTTTTCTTCTAATTGAGTCCTTTTAATTTCTTCTTGTTTTTTGAGCATTTTCTTTAGTGCCATGGTATATCTTGGTACTTTTCTAGGACTTCCTTGGTGTATTTTTCAAGATACTCAAAATCAATTGAGTAATGTATTATTTCACTACTAACATAATCTAACACAGATAAAACTTTATCTTTAAGCTTCAACAAATATTCGTCTTCATCTACACAAACTTATACTATATTTTTGTCTTCATTTGTAATAGAAATTTCAACTTCACTAGGAGTATTGTAATAAAAAGATTTTGGAGAGTCTTTACCTTCATTTTCCTTGATGGAATTGTCTTCTTCGTCTTGATATACCTTCTCTAGATTCAGCCATATATCCTTGATGGAAGTACATTCTCCCATGCTTTCTTTGATAGAAAATGAGAGTCCATTGAAATTGGTCTTGATATCTAATGCATCATTCTTGTTTGCTTCCTTTTGTGATGAAAATTTTGACTTATTCTTCAAGGGAACTGATCCATCAATGCCATGTTTCCAAACACCTTCTCTTTTTTCCTTCAAATAACCATTCATTTATATTCTCCATGCCAAGTAATCTATTTCATCAAAGAGGTGAACTTCATCTGCATGTTCATCCATTTGTGTGTCCATGGATCTCCTTCAAGCTTGTTAATTCTTATAGTGAAGTCCTGCTCTGATACCAATTGTTGGACACACCGACCGCACTGAGAGGGGGAATGAATCAGTGTATGGATATTTTTACTCCTTTACAAAACACCTTAGTTATCCATTACCATTTACTCATCATTCATTACTTTCATTTGTGACAAGTTGTATGTAAACATATATCAACAATAAATATCATCAAAAGACATCACCACCAGAAACACAAGGAACAAAATATATCAGCAACAACTAAATAGAGAAACAACTCCACAAGATCATCAACTCACGATGCAAGAATCAACCTGCAAATCTTAGTATCAACTGAGAGGAGGAATCAATCCTCAACATATAATAATATATCAATAGGTACATGACTAACACACGTATGCATGTGCCTTGGCCCACTGTAGGCCTACTACACCTTTTGAAACTAGGGTTTCTAAAACTTCACAACTTCTTCCCTTCCAACCCTTTCTGCCTCTGTCACACCCACTTTTGATCTTTCATTTCACTATGACTTTCACTTCCCAATATGTACCATAACCAATCACAAACATATCTATTTCAGCCAACATCTTATGCATTCTCTTAAATCAAACACCATCACATATTATATATATTTCTCAATCAGAATATATCTGAACTACTCAACCAACCGACTACCACATTTAGACATCAATACAACCATACAAAGAATTCCTCAAACATTCACCATACCATGATAAAATCTAATCATGAAGACAACATATAACCATACCATATCTTTTGTAGTAGATATGAATCAATAGACCATTGTTCTGGGAACATTCTTTAGACTTCAGGTACCTGGCACCAACACTTGCTCAAGATTCTATGGATTTTCCCTCATGTACACTTCCTATTATATTGTCAGCCCACATACATACGCACCCTATTATATTGTTATCCCATGTATGTATGCACCCTATTATAATGTTAGCCCACGTACACCTTAGAAACTATGGTTTTTTAGTATTTCTGAAACTCATAAACGTTTTTCGTCAATACCTTAGACTTACGAAACTTCTGATGCATCCATGAGTACTTGTAATGAATCTTTAACCAATATTATATATTCAATATGCTCAAGAGATTCACATTCATAAGAGACCATTTCTCTCTTATTTATATTTCTCCAAGTAGCTTCCTCATCTAACAAAATCTCACCAACTTCCTTCGTTTAGGGTCTGACCCACTTCTAACCACTTGTTCACTTCTAACCCACTTTGTCCACTTCTAACCTAATTTTCTACAAATAGTAAATTATTCAACTCTAGTTGCAACTAATTTATTTTTAATTGTTTTCTTGTTGCAACCACTTAACCCATGACTAACCACTTTGAATACTCAACTTTCTTTTAGGAGATTCTAGAATAATTTGACTTCTTTGACCTTCTAGGGTCTTCTAGACAACAAGTGAGGGTTCTCCAACTTCACAAGGCCATAACTCTCTAATTGTGAGGATTTATGTGACGTTCCACATATTACTAGAAATGACATGATGAGAACTATCCATCTAGAATATTATCACTCAAAAAGTCATGGATCTTCATTACAATATTCCACAATCAATCCTTGGGTTCCTTAACCACACATATAGGATGAATCAGCCACTTCACCATTTGGAATTAACATTTCATCTTCCTATAATGGATTTCACCATAAGGGGATCAATTTGGAGTTAATCCATTTGGTACTTCCTATATTCCATGACAAGACAACAATGCCCAACCTTTACATCATCCTATCTATACATCAATCCATGAAAATACATCACTATGACACCACTTCAAATTCCTTTGACATCAATTACATATATGAAAACATAGGCCATCAATCAGTACATCAATGATATTATGACAAGACATCAATTCTTTAAAATCAATCCTTTGACATCAATGACAACATAATGTAATAGAGTGGGTGGAAGACCTCTTGGAATATATTCAAACACTTTGGAATGCATATCCATAATCCCTTGGATATCTAGGGGAATAGATGTATTAGATGTTTGAACATCTAGTAATCATAGTTTTACAATTACACCCTGATGCCCCTTTTTCAATAATTTTT
Source organism: Picea engelmannii (assembly GCA_009831015.1). Lineage (NCBI taxonomy): Eukaryota > Viridiplantae > Streptophyta > Pinopsida > Pinales > Pinaceae > Picea > Picea engelmannii. The sequence goes on along the minus strand of ML782231.1, from coordinate 724,486 downwards.
TCATGCCATTAGATCTTATCACCTTACTGGGTGTTACAAGGAAAACCACTCTATGGCATGGGGTAAACCACAACATACAGAATGAATACATAAATTAACTATAATCCCAAGTATTCTATATAAATGAAGATGCTAACAAGACAAGATAAAGATCCTACTTCATTTAGATGTTTGATGAAGACCACCGTTGAGCCCATGACTCAAAGCTTTATACCTACAACTTGTCCTCAACAACCAATATATGCAAGCATATGGTGATAATATATAATGTTATCACATACAATAGCATAGTCCATTAATAGTCATAACAAATATGTCCATGGAATAAAAATTGAAATATTTGCAAGATATCAATTTGATGCGAAAAGAGTATTTATATTAATAAATTATCAACAAAAGTGTATGAGTGACAAACTTCTGTGTCGACAAATCTTGGAACTGAGAAACTAGGTCCCTTCTAGCTGGGCCTCCACCACTTCAATCCTCTACCAAAGGCAAGCTCATATAATAGAGAAAATGAGGTTCTCCATCAAAGAGGGAAGATCCTGGGGGCTAAACAATATGTTAAGACTTTAAAGGACAAAGGGATTCAAACTCAATGTGAAGTGAAAAATTATCTAGGGCATATTTTCTCTCAAAAGTTTAATTCTCTCCTCTTCCATGGTTTGGATATGGCCCAATTTATAGCCTTCAAATGGAAGTGAAGGGTTGAGTCCAAATGTTTCCAATATATGGAAGTGTTGGTCACTATAATTGCTTGATTGATTCAAACAATCAAGTGATACATAAATTATCAACCCAGGGAAGTCTTTTTATTTCAAAGATAACCATGCACTATATATGCTCAATTCCAAAATCAACTTAGAGTTGTAGTAAAGAAAMTTATACTAATCACACTTGCTTGAATATATTGAAGTTCTRAAATAAATCACAGGAAAGCAACTTCCCTATTGCAGATCTTAAAGATTAATCTAAGAATCCTGGATTACATTAGAATAACACTTGCAATGGGAAAGAACAACTATTCTGCAACCAGAGAACATGACCCTTACTCTCAAACAGAGACTTCAATACTAACACTCCTTCATGAAAACAGTAATGCAGAAGACAGTTAACTCTATCTAGCAGAGAACAAGGTCATCTAGTTCCTTCCTTTCTAAGCAGGAGCCTTAAGCCCTATTTCTGTTTAGCACACTTGTGAAATTGAGGTTTACAGAGAGCAAGATAGTCTGATCTTTTCCTTTCTGAGAAGGAACCCTTAACCCAGTCTCTGGCTAGCACACTTGCAGAATTAAATGAAATCTACAGAGGACAGGATGTTCTGATTCCTTCCTTTCTGAGAAGGAACCTTTAACCCAATCTTCGGATAGCACACTTGCAGAATGAAATCTACAGAGGACAGGATGTTCTGATTCCTTCCTTTTTGAGCAGGAATAATTAACCCAATCTCTGGCTAGCACACTTGCATAATTAAATGGAATCTACAGAGGACGGGATGTTCTGATTCCTTCCTTTCTGAGAAGGAACCTTTAACCCAATCTCTTGCTAGCACACTTGTAGAATTAAATGAAATCTATAGAGGACAAGATGTTCTGATTCCTTCCTTTGTAAGCAGGAACCTTTAACCCAATCTCTGGCTAGCACACTTGCAGAATTAAATGAAATCTATAGAGGACGTGATGTTCTGATTCCTTCCTTTCTAAGCAGGAACCTTTAACCCAATCTTTGGCTAGCCTCATAAAATCATCACACAAGATTGCTAATAAAAAGAATTACGAATTTCATTCAATAAACTAAGACAGATTCAACAGTGTTTTAGCAAAGCAGAATTCATTAAAAGCAGTGTTTCAACAAACAAAAGTTAATCAAAGCATAAACAGAGATTGTACTAACACACTTCTAAACTAATGGGTGAATCTTGTGAAGAAGTTGGGCCCTCCCTTCTCACAAGATTCCCCTGAAACGAGAAAGCTAGAGACGGATACTCAAAGCAGTCTTTTATTCATGTGTCAAAACATCATATTACAATCTGGAAACAGAATACGTCCCTCTTCTCTAAAGCCTCTTCAATAAAAAAATTGGATCCCTCGAATGATGATTTCCTCTCATTTAAAGAGGGAATCCCTTCGATACAATAATTTACAATGTGTATATGTGTCCTATCTTTAGTTGGATCTACTTTCTAAACCAGCATAGGATGTCCTAGTCTCATGCAACAAAATGCTATTACAGGAGTTGAATGAGGTATTGTTGTTATGGCTGGTGTAACAGCTTCTTCTCGTTGTTGTTGATGCTATTTCAGCATCGCCATTCGCGGGTTGTTTCAGCCACGTGAATTACACTCTGACTGTGTCGGCATTCTTGTGTAGGAGCGACGGTTAGAGCTTTGTTGATCGCTGACTGTAACAGCTTCCTTTGTGTTTCAGCATCGTTGGTCCTGGCGGTTTCCTCTGTGTTTCATCATCTGCAACTCTGGACTGTGTAACGGCTCCGTGTTTCAGCATATGCGACCTCGGACTATATAGCAGCTCCGTGTTTCAACATCTGTGACCTCGGACTATATAGCAGCTCCATGTTTCAGCATCAGTTTTGTGTTTCAGCAACAGTGACCTTGGCCAGTTCTGTGTTTCAGCAATAGGCTTCAAATGCTAATCTGCAGTTTTGAACACTTATGCATTTCTAATCAATGGTCAAGTATGAGAGTGATGTAAAATATTATGCAAAACATATTAAATGTATAGTAATGAGAAGGGACGTTGTATACCTTTGGGATGATCAGATAAAGTGATAATATGAGTCTAAATATAGGTGATCAAGAGTATAATAGTGGCAAAAGGTATAGGCAAAAAGGTACATTGTGTGGTCCTAACAGCCCCCCCAACTCAAGGTGTTGCGTGTCCTCAGGCAACTCACTCTGAATCAGAGTCTGGATACCAACTCTGATCATGTAAGTTACTAATGCAGGCACCACCTGCCCATACTAAGAAGATCTTCGATTCTTCCAATTACTGTACTTGAATCTTTCTTGCATATGGTCTTCATCATTCTTTGACA
>ML782231.1:677437-705676 GCA_009831015.1 Picea engelmannii | reverse complement strand
GGATATGTCCCCTTTTCCAAGCATGTTCAGCATATCTAGACAGTCATCCCTTACTCCTTTTAATAAAATAGTTTTGAGAATATCCTTACTTACATTGGGATGACTGGATCTTTGTAGATTGTATTGTAGCCTTTCTACAAAGTATTCTAGATTCTCGTCCTCTTTCTGCATCATTTTGAATAGCTCCTCCCTCTTTTCTCTCATTCGGCAGTAGTCCTGGTACTTGTTCAAGAATTTCTACTTCATTTGGTCCCATGTTGTGATTACATGGCCTCCAAGACTCATAAACCATCTTAGTGCATTCCCTTTTAGTGTTGCTAGAAATAACTTCAGTTTTTGAGCATTAGAAACGTAATCATAACTTCTACATAATATATCAAATTCAAATAGAAATTCATTAGGATCCTCTGAAGATAAACCATGAAAATTAGGCAATGTTGAGAGTGGAATGTTTTTCATGGGGGTTGCCCCTCTAGGGAGATCACCAATAGGGAATCCTAGTGTAGAGAAATACTTTTCATCTTTTACCTCTCCTTCAGGACCTGCCTGTTCTTCGTGATGCAATTCTTCATTGTACTCATCCATGTTCTCCACTGTCTACTCCCTTGCTGCACTTGCTTTATCCTCAATGTCTCCTACTGGCTTCTGAACTGTCTCAGGACTCCAAACTTCTTTCCCTGTTCCAAAAATTGCTCGAAATGAAGGCTGGGAGTTCTGTTTTTGAAGGTTTGGTCGTTGAGCAACAGATTCAGACTTGGATAAAATCTCGTCAATGTAAGTCTTTCTTCCTCCTTTTCCTTTTCCCTTTCCACCTGTAGGGTTAGTGTCTTTGGGGTCTTTCATGCATTCTTTTTATCTAAAGAAAAGAAATCACAAGTGCTTTTGAAATCTATAGCTATCTTCCTCGGCAACGGCGCCAAAATGTTGGTCACTATAATTGCTTGATTGATTCAAACAATCAAGTGATACATAAATTATCAACCCAGGGAAGTCTTTTTATTTCAAAGATAACCACGCACTATATATGCTCAATTCCAAAAGAAACTTAGAGTTGTAGTAAATAAACTTATACTAATCACACTTGCTTGAATATACTGAAGTTCTGAAATAAATCATAGGAAAGCAACTTCCCTATTGCAGATCTTAAAGATTAATCTAAGAATTCTGGATTACATTAGAATTACACTTACAATGGGAAAGAACAACTATTCTGCAACCAGAGAACATGACCCTTACTCTCAAATAGAGACTTCAATACTAACACTCCTTCATGAAAACAGTAATGCAGAAGACAGTTAACTCTATCTAGCAGAGAACAAGGCCATCTAGTTCCTTCCTTTGTAAGCAGGAGCCTTAAGCCCTATTTCTGTTTAGCACACTTGTGAAATTGAGGTTTACAGAGAGCAGGATAGTTTGATCCCTTCCTTTCTGAGCAGAAACCCTTAACCCAGTCTCTGGCTAGCACACTTGCAGAATTAAATGAAATCTACAGAGGACAGGATGTTCTGATTCCTTCCTTTCTGAGCAGGAACCTTTAACCCAATCTCTGGCTAGCCTCATAAAATCATCACACAATATTGCTAATAAAAAGAATTATGAATTTCATTCAATAAACTAAGACAGATTCAACAGTGTTTCAGCAAAGAGGAATTCGTTAAAAGTAGTGTTTCAGTAAACAAAAGTTAATCAAAGCATAAACAGAGATTGTACTAACACACTTCTAAACTAATGGGTGAATATTATGAAGAAGGTGGGCCCTCCCTTCTCACAAGATTGCCCTGAAACGAGAAAGCTAGAGACAGATACTCAAAGCAGTCTTTTATTCATCTGTCAAAACATCATATTACAATCTGGAAATGGAATACGTCCCTCTTCTCTGAAGCTTCTTCAATAAAAAACTTGGATCCCTCAAATGATGATTTCCTCTCATTTAAAGAGGGAATCCCTTCGATACAATAATTTACAATGTGTATCTGAGTCCTATCTTTAGTCGGATCTACTTTCTAAACCAGTATAGGATGTCCTAGTCTCACGCAACAGAATGCTATTACAGGAGCTGAATGAGGTATTGTTGTTACGGCTGGTGTAACAGCTTCTTCTCATTGCTGCTGATGTTGTTTCAGCATCGCAATTCGTGGGTTGTTTCAGCCATGTGAATTGTGCTCTGACTGGGTCAGCATTCTTGTGTAGGAGCGATGGTTAGATCTTTGTTGACCACTGACTGTAATGACTTCCTTTGTGTTTCAGCATCATCGGTCCTGGCGGTTTCCTCTGTGTTTCAACATCTGCAACTCTAGACTGTGTAACGTTCCGTGTTTCAACATCTGCGACCTTGGACTATATAGTAGCTCCGTGTTTCAGCATCTGTGACCTCAGAATATATAGAAKCTCCGTGTTTCAGCAATAGCGACCTTTGACAGTTCTATGTTTCAGCAATAGGCCTCAAATGCTAATCTACAGTTTTGAACACTGATGCATTTCTAATCAATGGTCAAGTACGAGAGTGATGTAAAATATTATGCAAAACAGATTAAACGTATAGTAATGAGAAGGGACATTGTATACCTTTGGGATGATCAGATAAAGTGATAGTATGAGTCTAAATATAGGTGATCAAGAGTATAATAGTGGCAAAAGGTATAGGCAAAAAGGTACATTGTGTGGTCCTAACAGGAAGGTCAAGTATCATGGATCTCATGACGTGACATGGAAATCCGACACAATTTTTAATTTTGAGAACCAAACTCGATGTGCGCAGGATGTAGTGTTGCAACCTACGTATACACGTATTGTCTAACTTGTAGGGTGTTTATATGTGGAAAAATATGATTTTTTGGATCTGGGAAGTGCAAAAGGGGACTTCAATTATGCATAGGGAAATGGAAAGGACTTATGAGAAAATTGCATGGGGTGAGGAAAATCTTGCTATAACAGATGCCCCCTAATGTGTTAGGTCAGAGGAGTATCTATGATGGGAAAAATATATCATAATTACTAGAAGTGGAGTAATGGATACTCAACTGGAAGAACTAGTTTCTCATGAGAATAATGCAATCCATAATGACTTTCTACAAATGGATTCCAATTTGAATTAAATTGTAGATCCATGTGGAAATATACCAAACAATTTTTCATGGCCATGAATAGGAAATACAAAGTAGATACTTTCCATAGGTTGTCATAGTCACGAACAAGGACCAGTTAAAAATAGTCTCAAAATCAATCGGAACATACATGTATACAATGGAGTACAATATGATCTCCCATGATCACTAAATTTATATAGGTATTGGTCCAATGAATGATAGAAACAAATCAAGAAATCTTCTACTATAAATTGATGTATTCAAGTCTTCTACATGATATGCCAAAGCTGAAATTCTACATCATGTGAATAGAGGATTTGAGGTCGAACAAAATGAGACTTCATTTGATTACCGGACATTAATGTATATCATTAACAAACGCGAGACAACCTACCAATAATGAAAGTAGGTATCAAGGCACTGAGTACATTCTTACAAGTGCGAATAAAGGTGTTGAGGTCAAAAACTTGAAGAATCCATTAATCCAAAGACATTGATGTATTCCCAACTGTCGATGGTGGGAGAACCTGCCACTGATGACTGCAAACCTCTAGGTACTGATAGGACTCTAGGTCTCATTTCCATAATAGATGAGATGAATTTGATGGAAGGAGAATTGATGAAATGAGAGCATTAAGGAATCTCTCATAATTCATCATGAGGTACAAAGAAATATCTTGATGATTTGGAGGAACCCAAATGAAGAGGATGTTCACGAACCAATGACCTTGTGCATATTTTGCATGCACCAGATGCAAGTAGTGCATGAAAAATACCCTATGAATAGAAACCAATAAGGAAAACTTCTGACAAAGGTGAGGAAAACACCAATAAGGCTAATAACATCCAATACATTGCATGAATCCCAATGTGTGAATAGATTTCTTGTCTTCAAACATAAGGGAGACCACCTAGTCAGTTACCAATGAGGAGATGTCGACTATTGGGTTTAGGTTTACCTACCCATAATGAATGTAGGACCAAGGTGCATAGTAGGACTATAGCTTCATGTAACTCTGAGACACACTAAAGGTATGGATGATATGCAAATTCAAGAGTTCTGAGGAATGGTCGACATAGGATTATAGACATCCTTTTAACAAGAGCATGCGACATATGGAGGAATCCGATAGCATAGAATTGATAATGAGACTTTGTGATGGAGGAGGTGCCATTGAAACTCTCTGTAGGGATTAGAAGAGTAACCAGTCGGAGGAGTAAACTCTAAGTAATGAACTCATCTTCCTAATTTCATGCTAAACCCAAACTTTAGATGACAAGTGGACTCAAAAGTTTGTTTTATGTTCAAAGGCAACACAATAGCTACCAATATGAGATAATATTATTTTCCCTCTCATTTTTTTTTCATAGATAAATTAATTGTATGATATAAAAGAGGAAACAAGTTTTGTGAGTAAGAAACTAGCTCCAAGTGGTGGAACATACCTATGCTTAATGAAAAGAAGTGAATGCGGGATGTGGACACTCTGGGGAATGTTTCCTCTTAGGGTACAAGGTTTCAAGATACAAAGGATATAAATAAGGCTTTGCTTGGCTAGTGATGCAAATTCTTGAGGTAATAGGCTTTTAATGAGAAAAAGGGAATTGGAAATAGGCTCAATACTGCAAAAAGGAGGATGAAATTCAATTAAAACTTAACTCCAAAGAATTCCCTTTTTCGTGAACTTAGTCCCCTAGGCCCAAACAATTATAAAACAATACCCAGGAGAACTCTTCTAGCCACTAGTGACTAGAGTATTCCTTTTTTGAAATTAGTCTACTTGGTCCGAAAAAGGGTTAAACTTACACCAAATAGATGTCCTTTCAAATCCAACTAAGAAGTGTGAAAGAGACAAGTTCACTCGACAATCTTTTTTTCTTTTTTATAGAGTCAGAAAAGAGCTTAACTAAGACTCGGTGGAAGTCCTACATGTATAGGTTTAATGCTTGTGAGTAAGAATATGAGGTTCGGGTGCAAATTAATATTAGAACTACAAAGGAATCTCGGTCCTATGGATATATCTCTGCATGGGCACCAAATGGAATAGAGGTTCTAACTAGGGCACCCATGTTTAGTAAGCCTCTATCATTCAATAATGACACCTCTAGTAGCAGTAACAAGGTTCCATGTCACTAGTAAATGGGTTCGTACCTAAGGCTTATAGATTATAGTCATAGGATAATGAAAATATGTAAGATGGAGTGACACCCTATCCTATATGTTGGTAGAAGAAAATTCCTTCCGAAGACACGAATGGGAAAAATGACGTTAGAAACTGCAAAAATCCCTGGACAAAACCACCAAAACCAACTTCTTCCACTGCTCTATTAGTCCATTAGGTCGAAAAATAATAATAAACTATATAAAGTGGGTATATGTGGCCCTACATGCGACTGTTAACATTACATCCCATGTACAAGTCCGCAAAGTTAGTTTTTAAAATATTTTGAAAGGAGAGAGAGAGAGAGAGAGAGAGAGAGAGAGAGAGAGAGAGAATAAGGAAGTGGATGCAGCAATGGAAATATATGCAAGGGACCAACTTGATCTAAAAATGTGCACTCTACAAGTTTTGAGATCTCAAAGGAATGAGGGCTCAATTGAGATTTCTCCAAATGTTAGTGAACTTCTGGGATCTGGATACATATGCCTTCAATATCGATGGGTAACCATTGAGAATTGAAGTAGATGACATATATTTCATTACAACATTGTCTTGGCAGGGTGAGGTGGTGAACTTCATGTTGAAAAGTCAACAAGAAACATGTTTCTAATTTACTTTTCCCTTAAATAAATTGGACAATAAATATTAATCTATTATTTCATTCATAACTGAGTGAGTTGAAGTTGTAATAGAATTATAAGTTTAGTTAAGTGAGTTAAGATCAATTGTACTAGTTGTAACTAAATATGCACTAGTGAGAGTTCAGTTAATCAGTGAACTCACATGCAACTGAAGATTCACCGTGGTTAACTACATGCATGTCAGATCCAGTGGAGACCTAGTTGAGATAATAGGTGAAAGGGAAAGTTTGTCTATCAGTTGTGATTTGATCACACATGCAGTGGATATGCTTATGAGCATGTGAAAAATAGGCAATTTGTACGTTTGTGAGAATTCTGAATTGTAGAGATTGTGCAGAGGAGGAAGGTTGTCTGGACACAGAGAATTGGCACATGTATTTTCTGATTTGTGTATGACAGTGTGAGATGATTGTATTGTACTAAGAGCTCTTGGATTAGATTTTTGTATGAGATTGTTTCATGATTCATGATATACATAATATATGATAGTGGGGTTTTTATCTTTATGCTTTCCCAATAAAAATTTTGTGTTATGTTTTCTTGATATTTCACTTTGGGATTGTGGTTGTGATCATGGTTTAATTTTCCACAAGAATAATAGTAGAAGCGATTATGTATTTAACAGTGGCGTATAATTGTTAGATCAGGAGAATCACAGGAAATACTTAATTTGTAGTGAAATTTCTACATGGTATCAGAGCCACGAAGGCCACGGAGCTAAGGAATTGAGGTGCGAACATAATTTCATTCTCATGGGTTCTGTCTCTAGTAGGGTGTGAACTTTAGTACTGTAGACTACACACAGTTCTCAAAGGAGAAATTCTCACACCCTAGACAAAGGAGAGGTGAAAACTTCCCTGAGCATTCTCGCAAGTTGATCAACAGAGAGGTGTGAACTCCCCTCACCCTATAGTGTATTACAGTGTGAAACTCCCAGTCAAGTTCACATGATATACACAGGCAGGGTGCGAACTTCCCTCAGGCTACTCATAGGTGGGGTGTGAACCTCCCAGGGAAGAGGGAAGGCAGTAGTTGAGTTTTGGTGGTTGGAAAACATTTGAATTTGAAATATTTTCTTGGTGCGACAGTTGATTCAACATCGAAATGTCTTTCAATGGCTTGAGGTTGGAGTATGCACTCGAGGTAAGATCAAACTACATTGCTTGGAAGGATAGGATAGAAGCATTACTCGAAGACAATGGCTTGAAGGATTATTGACAAAGATGTTCCTAAGCCGAATGCGACAGACACTGCAAATCTTGATGCATGGAAAAAGAAAGTGGCGAAGGCAAGGAGGATTCTATTGGAGGGAGTACGAGACCACATTGTCTCAAGTCTCCATGGGAAAACCACACCACATTCAATGTGGAAGGTTTTGATGGATCTTTTCCAAAACAGTAGCAACCATAAGAAATTGGCGCTCAAAGATAAACTCAGGAAGATCAAAATGGAAAAAGATGACACCATTCCAAAATATCTCATGAAGTTTTTCCAATTTTGGGATGATCTTGGAAGTGTGGGAATAACAGTCACTGTTGATGATTTGGTGAGCTTGGTGCTCCTAGGACTTCCCAAGAGTTGGCACAGTTATCAAGACTCTATTAATGGAAGGGAAAAATTGCCAAATTGGGAACGACTATGGTCAAATCTAGTGCAAGAGGAGTTCAGGCGGAACAACAAAGATGGATCTTCATCAAAGCGTGATGATGAAGAGGATTGTTCTTTGACTGCCAAGGCAAGGAAAGGGAAAGGGAAGAAATTCCATCCAAAATCTGAGTCTAAAGTCAAGAAGCTAGATTTGTCCAAAGTGAAGTGTTTTCACTGTCACGAACATGGGAATCTCACTACTAACTGTCCGTAGAAGAGGAAGAACAAGACAATTGTTGGATCTGCAATTGGTGAGGCTCTTGTCTCACAATTTGAGCTTGACTTCTCTTTGATCGCATGCATGGCTTCAAGTGCATTGGGATCGGTGTGGTATTTGGATAATGGTGCTTCCTTCCACATGACGAGAGATAAAGAGTCTTTCATTGACTTAGAGGAGAAAGATATCAAAATGCATATAGAGATGGGCGATGATGGAAGATACAATGAAACTTGTATTGGTACCATTACCTTTCAGAGGGATTTAGGTAAACCATTTCAATTGAAAAATGTTATGCATGTTCCAGGTGTGAAGAAAAACTTGGTCTTAGTCGCAATGTTGGAGGATAGAGGCTATGATGTTTCTTTTAGTAGTGGTAAATCCTACCTGTGACATAAAGCAACGGGTCAAGTCAAGAAGATAGGGATTCGAGTTAAGAATCTCTACATGCTGGAGGTAGATGGCATCGGTGCCATGATAGGCAAGGCAGAAAAAGTGGTGAGCGAGGATGAGGGTGAATTATAGCAAAGAAGATTGGGCCATCTTCATCATGGAGCCTTGAATATCATGCAGCAAATATCTACTGGACTTCCAAGGGGAACACTTTTTCAGTTAGATCAATGCAAAGGGTGCACCCTGGGGAAGTATATAAATTCCACCTTTCATGAAAAGGATAACTGTGCTTCGGTGATCTTGGAGAGAATTCACATGGACGTGTGTGGACCATTCTCAATTTCTTCAATAGAAAAACATAGGTATTATGTTATTTTTATTGATGACTTTTCTCATAAATGTTGGATATTCTTCATGCAGAAGAAGGGTCAAACATTCTCAAAGTTCTGTGAGTTTAAAGCATTGGTGGAGAAAGAGTCAGGGAAGCAAGTGAAGGCTCTAAGGAGAGATAATGGTGGAGAATACATCTCTAACAAATTCAAAGACTTCTGTAGAAGAGAAGGAATTCAAAGAGGACTCATAGTGCCTCATAACCCACAACAAAATGGGGTTGCAGAGAGAAAGAATAGAACGATCATGGGTGCAACACGAGTGATGTTGCATTATCAAGGACTACAAATGCATTTGTGGGAAGAAGCATGCAATATTACAGTTTATGTGAAGAACCATTGTCCTCATAGAGTACTTGGAATGATTACACCTGAAGAAGCTCTTACTGGTAAGAAACCGAATGTTTCTCATTTTAAAATTTTTGTCTCATCTGTTTATGTGCATGTGACCAAGGATTCCAGGAAGAAGCTAGAACCGTCTGCTGAAGTTGGGATATTTGTGGGGTACACAGAAACACCCCATAATTATCGTGTGTATTTTCTGAAAAGTAATATGACTGTTATGTGATGGGATATAAAATTCGATGAGAAGAAAGCCATGCGGTTGTTGCTTGAGAGAGAGCTAGACTTGCATGCAGAAGAGGAACTGTTGGTTCCCAAGGATGAGTCTCAAGATGTGGATCATCCACATGAGGAGGTTCATGAAGTGGAGGAAACAACTCAAGCAGATCCATCCATCAGAAATGGAAAAAATCGCACCATGGAAGCTAACATATTGAGACTAGATGTTGCACAAAATGTAGGAGCCCCTACTTCACAGCGCAGATAGAGATAGTCTCCTGATCGATTTACTGGATACATGGCTCTCATGATCAAATTTATTGTGACTGAACCATCTTCCTTTCAGGAAGAAGTGAAGGACCCCACTTGGGTTGATGCTATGGTAGAGGAGTATGACTCCATTGTCAAAAACAGTGCATGGGAAATTGTCCCAAGACCGATTGATAAATCAGTGGTAGGATCGAGATGGATCTACAAGGTAAAGCAAACTGTTGATGGGAGTGTGGAGAAATACAAGGCCAGGTTTGTGGACTGGGGCTTATCACAGATCGAGGGGATAAATTATGATGAGACATTTGCACCTATCGTAAGGTACTCTTCCATAAGATCCATCCTTGCACTCTCATCGTAGATGGGATTGCGCATTCATTTGATGGATGTAAAAACTGCATTCCTCAACGGGATCATTGAGGAAGAAGTGTACATTGAACAACCAGAAGGTTTTGAGACATTTGATAGGGAGTCACATGTGTGTAGACTCAAGAGAGAATTGTATGGGATGAAGTAAGCACCCTGTGCTTGGTACACTCAGATAGACAACTATTTCACTGGATTGGGATTCACCAAAAGTGAAGCAGATGAAAACCTATACCAAATTGTGGTGGAGGGTAATATTTTAATCATTGTGCTTTATGTTGATGATTTAATACTGACTAGTGATGAGCAACTGATACACTCATGAAAGGAGGACCTTTCAAAGGAGTTTGAGATGAAGGATTTGGACCTTCTTCATTATTTCCTTGGATTGGAAATATGGCAGCGAGATGGTGAAATTTTTGTGTCTCAAGGAAAGTATGCAAGGGAGATACTGGGTAAGTTTCACATGGAGGGCTGCAAACCCATGGATACTCCTCTTCCAGGAAAATGGAGGAAAGAGGATGCTACTTTTGGAGAAATAGTGGTTCCTACTGTCTATCAATAGTTAGTAGGTTCGCTAATGTATTTAGTGAACACGAGACTAGACATTTGCTATGTGGTTAACCAACTAAGTCAAACAATGTTTAAGCCTACCAATCTCTTTTGGAAGGCAGGTAAGCATGTCCTAAGATATCTGAAGGGCACATTTGAGTATGGATTATGGTACAAACAGATGGATGAGGTGAAGTTGCATGGCTTCATGGATGAAGATTGGGTGGGCAACCCAACGGATAGAAAGAGCACATCAGGGGGGATCTTTAGTATTGGATCTATAGTTGTTTCTTGGTACAACAGGAAACAAAGATCCGTGACACTTAGTTCAATGGAAGAGAAATACATGGAAGCGAGTCAAGCTGCATGTGAGGCTATATAGATGAGAAAGATATTGGTTGGTTTGTTTGGTTCTCATTTAGATCTGACAATGATTTATTATGATAATCAGAGTTGCATTAAACTCTCGATTAATCCTATGTTTCATGAAAGATCTAAGCATATAGATATTCGGTATCATCATCTCAGAGATTGTGTGCAGCGAAAGATCATGTTGCTTCAATAAATTCCTATGGAAGATCAGGATGAAGATATTTTGATGAAGGCGCTCACCAGGAGTAAATTCGAATATCATAGAGACAGGATTGGGGTGAAGGATAATCCATTTCTTGTTGAGAGGGAGTGTTGGAAAGTCAACAAGAAACATGTGTCTAATTTACTTTTAACTTAAATAAATTGGACAATAAATATTAATCTATTATTTCATTCATAACTGAGTGAGTTGGATTTGTAACATAATTATAAGTGTAGTTAAGTGAGTTAAGATAAACTATACTAGTTGTAACTAAACATGCACTAGTGAGAGTTCAGTTAATCAGTGAATTCACATGCAACTGAAGATTCACCACAGTTAACTACATGCATGTCAGATCTAGTGGAGACCCAAATGAGATAACAGGTGAAAGGGACAGTTTGGCTATTAGTTGTGATTTGATCACACATGTAGTGGATATGCTTATGAGCATGTGCAAACTAGGAAATTTGTACATTTGTGAGAATTTCAAATTGCATAGATTGTGCAGAGGAGGCAGGATATCTGGACATGGAGAATTGGCACATGTATTTTCTGATTTGTGTATGACAGTGTGAGATGATTGTATTGTACTGAGATCTCTTGGATTAGAGTTTTGTATGAGATTGTTTCATGATTCATGATATACATAATATATGATAGTGGGGTTTTTAGCTTTACACTTTCTCGGTAAAACTTTTGTGTTATGTGTTCTTGATATTTCACTTTTTGATTGTGGTTGTGATTGTGGTTTAATTTTCTGTAAGAATAATAGTAGAATCGATTGTGTATTTAACAATGGTGTATAATTGTTAGATCATGAGAATCACAGGAAATAATTAATTTGTATTGAAATTTCTACACCTCAAATCCTGGGGGTTTGGGTGTGGTATGAACATAAAGGATTATATTTCCACCCATTGTGTTGTTGGCATCGAAAAAGTAGGGATCCAAATCACCATCAGAGAGATCAAGAACCTGAGTTTAAATATCATCGTTCTTGTACTTACACATGTCACAGGGTCAACCTCGCTACACCAGGTATCAAGGCCACTCATGTTTTATGCAGCAGAGTGTCTACCACCCACATTTTATGATTGGTGCACCTCACAATTGGCTAACATGAAGAGCCAACTAACAAACTGCAAACAAGGGAGGAAAAGGAACTTCAAGCTCACATCTATCTTGTGTAGTTTTTTCTTTTAGTAGGTTCCAAGATTGAGCCCTCGAGTTGATATCATTCCACATGGACAGAAGTGATGAGGTAGTTAGGAGGTGGTAGGGTTCCAAACCCCTACAATGATGAGTTCTTCTTCTGGTGGCATCGACATGTGATATACATAGATGAGTACCCTTATGATGGGATCGACTATAGAGGAGATCCATATATTCCATTGGCACCAGGTTCCACCTACGGTGATATAGGTATACAAAGTTTTTTTATATTTCATTTTTTTGTGTTTTTCAAAAAGAATAAAAAAAACAAATATTTTTTAATGGTATCAAGTATTGACAATTACTTTGTTATGCATATGTGGGTCCGTGATGACCAGATGAATTCCCACGACATCGATGGAGGAACCGGGAGGATGAGTCAGCAAGAGGAGATGCAGATAGACTGCTACAAAATGTGAAGGGGAACCTGTATTGTTTGACACACAATATTCCTATGGCTCAGGTGGAGGATCTACCAGAGGCTATGCATCGGTAGGTGGTGGTTGTACCCCATGCATGGGTGTGAATCTTCTGGCATCTCACAAATTCCATAGTATGCTATCATGATATGCATATGATGCCACATTCACAGATGCCGTAGTCATTATATATATAGGCCATATATGTAATCTTAGGGTGTGAGCCCCATTTTGTACTATGACACCATATTTTTTGGAGAGATGAAATATAAAAACATTGGTCCTCGACTTTACTTACATATGTTACAATGTGTACATTCATGGATGTGTTTTCTTTACTTTAGTTATGTGACAAATGCCAATCTAAAAAATATGTAGCATATGCATTGGATACATAATTAGAATTTATCAGTATGTGATTATAAGTAATAAAATCAAAGTGTCGTTCCAACATTTGTACCCGTAGGAATCGTCGAAGTAGCATAGGGCTTCGCACATGGAAACTCTCGTTCAACTGACATACTACTAACTAGGAGTCTAGGAAAAATTCTAAAGACCAAACACCATGTGAAATAGTGTCACATAAAATATCTATAATGACGTTATATTCAACCACATTATTTGTTGATGTCCCTAGACAAATGCCACCTGAAGACACCAATTGACCCTCGGCTGAATAAATGACCCAAGAGGAAGAAGCCAAGTTCCATGTATGATGAATAGCACCATCTATGAATCCTAAGTAAAACGAATACTCCATTGACATCTGCTAACCAAGGGAAAACTCGATAAGCAAGCCGATGACACAAAGGAAAAGATATATATACACTAATATACACTACTATACAAAGAGTCATGCCCAAGCTTAGGGGCTCAAGCATAATATCGTTTCAAGTAGAGATCATTTCTGGGCTTACCCATCATATTCCCTTCATAATATTCTATTTCATAGGATCCTTTTTCTAAAACACATTGCATGATATAAGGACCATGCCACATGGGCTTGAACTTTCTTGTCCCCAATGGTTCTTTGGCTTGTTCATACAAGAGGACCAAGTCACCCTCAACATACTTTCAAGGATAGATGGACCTATCATACTGGACCTTAACACATCATTTATTCTCTTCGATATTCATAGAGGTGTCTCAACTCTGCTCATCTAGGCTATCTATGTGTACAAGGCGTTCTTCAACATCATAATTTTTCAGGTAGGAGCTTAACTGCTAGTCTAAGGGAAGGGATTTCACATTCAATTGAAAAGATCGAATCCACACCATGTACTAACTAAAAAGGAGAAAAACCAATGGAAGTATTAACTGAGGTTTGGTATGCCCAAACCATAGGGTAGAGCATAAGATGCCAGTCATATTTACTCTAGTTGACATTTTTTTGCAAAATGGTCTTGAGAGATTTATTCATAGCCTCTACTTGTCCATTTTCTAGGGTATAATAAGGGGAAGAATGACCATGCTTAAACCCCAGTTTTGATGCTAATTCCTTCATCATTTCATTTTGAAAGTGACTACCATGATCAGTGACAATCTCCCATGGGATTCCAAACTAGACTATAATTTGGTTGAACACAAAAAATGTTACAGTCTTACCATCATATTTAATAGTACGCATGGCCTCTACCCATTTAGTAAAGTAGTCCATGACCACGATAATATGTTGATTCTCCCCAGAAGCTGAGTTACATTCCATAAAATCCACCTTCCACTTGGTGAAGGGACTGATGGTGATGACTGGGTGAATAGGGGCTAGATGCGAGTATATTTTCTGATCAAGCACTTGGAAAGGGTGAAACTTCTTGACCCCTTCAACACAATCTTTAAAAATTGATAGAAAAAAATATCAAGCTCACAATATTTTTTGGGTTTTCACAAGCCGAGATAGATGACCACCAAGAGCCCCACTATGACAGTCATTAAGAACAGACTCATCTTCCTCATGAATCAATAAATGATGTAATATATTATCTATGCCTCGATGATACAAATTTTCATCAATGACAAGGTAGCTTTTAGCTTGATACCATATACGTCGTCGATCGTCTCTCAACAGATGCTGAGAGAACTTCAAGGTTTGAAGATAGATCAAAATGTCTCCATAACAGGGGTCCAAATATGAGATAAGGAAAATATTTTCATCCGTGAACGAATCGACATGGATAACATCCTCATGTAATCTCAGGAAGTCTGATATTAACTCAGAAAAAACTAGCGGTTTCTTGGATTTGCCGAAGAAAAATCGAGGTCAAATTCTTGAAAAATGACAATCCACTTATTATATTTCCCCCCTATGATACGTCGGGTAAGGACGTATTGAAATGGATTGACATAAAAAAATATAGTAGTTTTGAAAAGCAATATATAATTTTGTAATCTTTGAAGTATGTGTATGACAACCAAGGCTAACTTCTCAATATGAGAGTATTTAAGTTCAGGGTCATCTAAGTTTTGACTAATATAGTAGAAAAAATTATCATGGAGCTCATCGTCCTCTTGAAGCAGAACCATAGTAATCGTCCCTTTGGATGCAGTGATATAAAGAAAATAATCTCTACTGTAGTCTGGAGGATTCAACAGAGGCATTGATATTGAGGGATTCTTAAGAGAATCGAAGTATTCATGGGCTCACTCATACCATATAAACGGAGTGTCCTTCTTCAAATGATGCATGAAACCCTTAGTTATATTGGCATATTTCTCTATAAACTGACGCAGGAAGTTATCCTTCCCCTGTAAACCTTGAAGTTGATGAATGTTGGGCGGAGGAGGAAATCGAAGTATTGCCTCAACCTTCATAAGATCCACCATGATCCAATTCTGAGGGACTAAGAAGCCTAAGATATGTCTAGAAATAACACAAAATATGCACTTGTGAGGGTTTAAATGGATGCGATAATAATGACACCTCTCAAATACTAGTCGAAGGTGAGTAGAGAAATATACTCTCTTGCAAGATTGAGTAGGGAGATCATCGAGGTAATCTTCGACAATGTGTTAGTGATCGTGAAAATAAAGGGTCATGGCACATTAGAAGGTTGATTCAGTGTTTTTAAGGCCAAAAGAAATTTTACAGTATGAAAAGGTACCCCAAGGACAAATAAACATCGTCTTATGTTGATCTTTGGGTTTGATTTGAATTTGATTGTATCCTGAAAATCCGTCCATAAAATAAAAAACCTTTATTCCCGCACACTCATCGAGAATATTATCAATGAAAGGCATAGGGAAGTTGTCTTTAGGAAAATCCTTGGTCAGTTCTCAAAAATTCATACATACACTGATGGTTCCTTGTTTCTTATTCACAGGAACGGGATTGGACAACCATTCAGTCAAAGGAACTGGGTAGATGAAACCAACATTAAGTAGTTTATCCACCTCTTTCTTAATAGTAGGGGCCTTTCTAGGATTAATAGCTCTAAGATAGTTTCGAACAGTTCTAGCATCCAGATAAGTATTTATATCATGTTAGACAATGCGATGTTTGATTTCTGGTATCTCTTCATATGAACAAGTGAATACATCACAAAATTCGTTGAAGAGACTGGTGTAGATCTGAATTTCTTCAGGCAAACAATCTGCATTGATATATACATTTTCAATTTTACCATGAATTTAAGAGATGTTGATCATGACGGTAGGATAAATACTCACCATGTTTCCTTCAACATAAATGCAATGAGTATCTATTGGAACCATGATGTGATCGACCATCTCACTCAAGGTAGATCTAAAATTGTCTTGTTCGATTCTAACAAGATCTAGGAGGAAGTAAGAGCAATGATACATATCACACCATGGCCTATCAGGAATATTCATGGCCTCTAAGATGTATTCATCCAAAGGTAAAGTATCATTGAATAAATCATGCTAGCAAGATGATGAGGTGGCCCATATGGGCTTGAGAACAGGATCCTCCTTGTCCGTCTATGAGGAGACAGGATCCGGGTTAGTAGTAGAGTCAAGAATAGCTTGATACTCTATCTCTACTGCTAATAGTGGCATTTCCATTCTAATATGTGATTGACCTTCAAAATACATGGTCTAGGAATGTAAGGTCCAAGGATCATTGAAATATGAAGTACAGAAAGGAATGGACCCCACTGACGAAGAAGACCTACTAGACATGGTATAAATGTGATGAACTGGTGCCACAAAATCAAAGGTACCCATGAGGTGGGAATACATTTTGACACCAATATCCTCAGTTGTCGACTGATAATTGTTGATCACTGGGATCGAAGGTCCAACTAATGCATTAGGAATAGAATGTGCAAAGGATAAATGATCAATCATCACTATTTTCCCTTCGTGAGGAAAACATAAAGTGTGGAAAATAGAGGACACTATTTCATTCATAGCATAAGTCCAGTTACGCCCTAGTAATAAATTATACTCAAGGGGTGCATCAACCAACTCAACATATACCTCCACTCTCTTTACACCTAACTGGACCAAAAAGGTGGGAATAATTTTGCAGCGATGGAAAGAACAACCATTAAATGCGGTCAACATAGTCAGAGATTGAGAGAGGGTTGGAGAACCAATGGATTTACAATATGTTAAGGACATCACGCATGTTGAAGCACCTTCATCAATAATAGTACATTTGATGGTATACTTTGAGTAATCCACATGGATTTGAAACGCCACATGGTAAGGCAAGTGAGTCTTAACAATCGTGACATCAAACTTGATAACCTTAGAGCCACATGGGCATAGAGATCCTAAATCAGATAGCAAGGAATTCCTCTGTGAAGGACATGTCTGGAGCACCTTCAAATCTGACATTGCAGAAGGGGTTTGACCCATATCTTTGACAATCAAATAGTTCTAGGTAGCTCTAGCATTAGGGTTGTGAGTAGAGCATTTGAGTACTCCTTTTGGAATACAAGGTGGAGAGGGGGAGACTTTGGACCTGGAGAAGTCTGTGAATAAATTTAATCATGAGATCAAGTTGCTACATTAATCTGAGACTTGACCATATTTACACATAGACTATCACCTTCATGCACTAGGGGGTTTTGATTCCCACTCGACGCATTTCCATAATTAGAGGAGCTTGAGGCCATGTGTTGATTATGTAGAAGTGGATTGGTCAGAACATTGTGAGGTTGAGATAAGAGCCTCACATATTCCTCAAGTTTGGGGCATAAGTGGGTAATGTGATCATCTATACATAGTTTACAAGGAAACTTCACCTTCAACTTTTCTTTCTATCCCTCACCAAGATTTTTATTCGATTTATCATTGTTATCATTATCCTTGGGTTTATTATTATCATTATTATTCCTCCCAGTCTTATGATTATTACCACATCCTTTCTTTCTATTCCCACCTGGTTGTTGGTTACCATTTGGGTTGGTCGATGATTATACAGAATGTACATCCACCAACTGAGTGGGAGTGGAGGACATAGACAAAGTTTTTCATGCTATAGAATGGCTTAGATACAACTCTTTCAATTGGTTCGTCATCAAGTCTAAAGACTTAGCATTTTTAGAGTCTATAATGCCATCGGCATGAGGCCCGAGATTTTGTGTAGGGTCGTAATTTGACCTTGGTGTGTTAGGAAGAATTTTGTATAACATCCCAAATTGAGCATATATGAGGTTCAATTTTTGGTCTTTGAAAATAACTTCCTCTTCATATGTTACCCCGAATGTAGAAAAATCCATCGAAATACAAGGAAATAAAGACTTAAGAAACCATTCCAACAAAAACTCTAGAGGAATGTAGGCTTTGATCAACCTCTTCCATCTATGCCACTCTTGGATATGGTCAAAGATATGGGTAGATTTGTCCTAGCAGAGGGCCGAAAAATGTTCTATGTCGATATTGTAATGAACTGACAACTGGAAGTGATTGAGAAACACCAAAACCATCTCATTAAAATTTCCATATGTTCCCCTGGGTAACTCAATGTACCATTTCACTGCAACCCTCGTGAGGGTGCATTGAAACAGTCTCAAATGAATAGAATCGTTGTTAAGAGAATTGGATGAGCACCAAATATGAAAAGTAGTAACGTGATCACCTGGATCCTCACTCCTCTTTCCCTCAAATTTCAAAATGTTCAAAGGAAGCTTGGTGGGGACGGGGGGCCATGACGGGTCATGACACACTGAGTCATTCATTAATATTGACAAGTCTATAAAATTAAGCGTGGCCAAAAAAGGGAGTTGGGGTTGCAGAATCTGAGCCCATTCTTCCGGAAAATATTGTTGTTGAGGAATTGTGGCCCATATAGGGTTCTCGTATGCACCACGACATTTTTCGAGAGGATAATATCCTCCTCTAAACCGATTCATAGAAGGGGGTGTGTGAACCATACTTATAGGAATGTTATAATGAGGGTTATAAACATTTCCCCCAGCTAGAGGAGCTCCAAGCTGGGGGTTTCCTATAGTATGAAGCTGAATCCCTCCAGGTGTAAATCCATAGGATAGAGGTGGATTCGTCATACCAAATGTATTGGTCGGAATCAGTGTGGAAGAGGAAGGTGGAAAGGAGGGAATATAGGAAGTATAATGTACTCTCGGTTGATTACTTCTTCCAAGGGAATTAACATTAGGATTATACCCAGGAGGAAAAGGAGGTTGTCTTCTAGCCATAACATTCATTTGGGGAATATGAGCTCCACCAAATGAGAGTGGAATATGGGGAGTAGCCATGCCCCTAGGTCCAATACTAGGATTTGTATTGTTCATTGGAATGGAAGATGAAAGTTGCGTTGTCATATTTGGAATACCAAAAGAGAAATGGTTAGATACCAAAGGAATGGACTGAGTATCTTACCTAGGTGTACCAAAAATAGACCCAAAAGGGTTCATCACTGTCGGTTGAGTAGAAACCATAGGATGGATAGGAGTGATGACAGGAACCTCTGACACTACAACTGTAGTGGTTGAAGGAATCAAAGGATCTCCATTAACTACAATAGGTATAGGAATCATAGGAAACCCTATGTATTTCATACTCGACTCAATACTCATACTTGTATGATCACAAGTCTAGTAGGTGGAGGTGTGTGCGCCATTTTGGATAAATTTATGCCTTTTAGAAGGCAAAAACTCAAAATGCAGTGGTAACTTCAAAAAATGGTGAGACCCGCGAGGAGGCTGGTCTGGCTCCACAATGACTCAAGACTTGAGATATATAAATAAATCCTAATGCCAACTAACAATCAAAGAGCACACCAAAATAAAAAAAAAGGCCAAATGCAAAAAAACAAGATACAGTAGCTGAAAAGGGGCCTCCCTCACTAGAGTAGGTATGCCTCACCCAAGAGGGTCCTAAGGCTCCTTTCAAAAGATTGGAGGTATCATAATCATTTATAAGGGCCCTTGTGGGATTAACAACGTAGTCAGTCATATCCCCTTGGAGAGGTAATCCTCCATAAAGGTTGTGTGTTGTGTGACCCTTATCTGACTCAGGGTACCTTCAGAATAACCCCTGCATGTTACCTATGTGGCTACCTATGTCAACCAATTAAAGCCACAATGATATAACCAATGCATAGGCAAACAATTGTAATTCAGGTCCATCATATGGGCAAGGTAACAAAGCCTGAAATATTGAAATCCCCGCCTCTCATAGAGGTAAAGGTACTAGAAATATCCCCAAATATGAATAGATTCCCAGAAATATCGTTGATGCTAAGAAGCTATTAGAGGGTTATCTATGCAACCAACTTCGTGCGACCTCATGCTTAACTCTGGTGTGAGCGGATCATCCTGACATCACTAATTACACAATGGATGTCACCACTCCTTGGTTAGGCACATATGTTGAGTTTAATACCCTTGGAGAAGTTTACTCACAAAATCCTATTCCAAGGCCCTATATCCTATGCTTGTTTGTGTACTCTGAAAAATGAATTCATTTCTAATCAATTTTAATTAATCAGTGTTACTTTTAATGCCTTTGTTTACTCAAATGATGTGGTCATGAAACTGATGATGTTATGACTCAACATAATATAGAAATGAATATAAACATGAAGCTAAGTCCCAATTTTCAATTCTCAAAAGATGATAATCTTTCAAAATGAAACTTTCAATTAAACTTTGAAATTTAAATAAGATGTAATCTTCCCACATGTATCAATATCAATACTAAACAACCAAAAGAGAGAATTCCAAAATACAGTTAGGATAGAGACCCAAGAAGACTCGAAAACCATTAAAACTCACCTAACAAATACCAAACTCAACAAATAATCTTAAATCATTGATGTACGTGACTTTTTAAGTAAAAACAACATATGTACACACCCTGTAAAAAGACAACTCGCGTACGTACGTGTATGTCAAGGGGAAAAGTACATATATGTATTAAAATAATTCCTAGGCAAGGGTTAAGACAATAAAATCATATTCAAAGTAAAAATAAGTTGTCAAGCAATCAGACAACAAGGACTCAAGCTAACCAAGAGCAATCAAAGGAGAAAAATATTCCAAACCCAAAATAGAAGATTCAATCCCTAGTATGATCGCCAATTATGTTACGAGAAAAATCACTCTATGGCATGGGGTAAACTAAAACAGAAGGAATGACTACAGAAATAAACTATAATCCCAAGTGTTCTATATAAATGAATATGCCAACAAGACAAGATAAATATCCTACCTCGTCTGGACATTCGATGAAGACCATTGTTGAGCAAGTGACTCAAAGCTTTATACCTGCAACTTGTCCTGAGCAACCAAGATACACAAGAATATAGTGATAATATATAATGTTAGCACATACAATAGCATAATCCATTAACATTAATAACAAATACCCCCATGGAATAACAATTAAAATATTTTCAAGATATCATTGGATGAGAAAATAGTATTTCTACTTGTAAATGATCAACATAAGTGTATGAGTGACGAACTTCAGTCTTCCATGTAGGAACATCTTGGAACTGAGAAACTACGTCCCTTCCAATTGGGTCTCCACCACTTCAATCCTCCACCAAATGCAAGCTCATATAAGTGAGAAAATGAGGTTCTCCATCAAAGAGGGAAGAGCTTGGGGGTTGAACAATGTGTTCAAACTTTAAAGGAAAAAGGGATGCAGACTCAATGTGAAGTGAAAATTTCTCCAAAGTAGCTTTTCTCTTAAAAGTTAAATTCTCTCCTCTTCCACGGTTTGGATATGGTCGAATTTATAGCCTTCAAATGGAACTGAAGGACTAATTCATAATGTTTCTAGTATATGTAAGGTCAAGGATCATGGATCTCATGATGTGACATGGAAACTCGACACAATTTTTCATTTTGAGCACCAAACTCGATGTACAAGGGTTGCAGTGGTGCAACCTGCATATACACATGTTGTCTAACTTGTAGGGAATGTATATGTGGAAAAATATGATTTTTTGTCTCTAGGAAGTGAAAACAGGGACTTCAAGTCTGCATAGGGAAATGTAAAGGCCTTCTGAGCAAGTTGCACGAGGTGAGGCAAATCTTTCTATAATATTGGGTTTCCCTGTGATACCCCTTAACTGAATTTCCTTTCCTTCCAATGAAAATTTCATGAAAATTTCTTGAAAATTGAAATCCATTGTTCCCAATTATTGTAACCATTGGACTCCTAGTATAATATCAACACCACCCATTAGTATAACAATAATTGAACTATTCATTACATATTCCCCCATAGTAATATTAATCTTATGGAATTGTCCTGAGCAAATGATAGTTACTCCATTTGCAATCATTACTTAATACTCTGGCACTAGATATATAAAGAAATTGAGAGATTTGGATAATTTATAGGGAACCAACCCTAGGAAGCACAAACTCCCTTGTATTTAGGGCACCAACCCCAGGAAGCACCAACTCCCTTAAATTATACTTAGTAAAGGATATGAATCCTTTTGTGCTCCTCCCTTCCACCCTCACTTCATAAGAATCATCATCTCTTCTTCTTGGACTCTGCTTCTTTTTTTATCTTTTGATATGGAATACATAGACACTTCTTCTTCACCATTCTTCCTTACTTATATAGTCACCCAACCAGTGTGAGCTATGAATCATTGTATCCCTTTGTTTGGGCCATCACACCTATTTATTTAAATAAACAAAAATAATGTTTTTTTCTTCATTATTATTCAAACATTATCATGAAGGATTTTCAAATTAGTTAGAGTTATTTTCATAAATAGATCACTAATATGGATATATTTTATTTTTAACTCGATTCCATGTCTATGCAAATATTGTAGAAATCGAATTTCTGTAGAGGTTCCTCATTCAAACCATTTATATGTGACCATATGTGAAAAACCATGAGCTTATTAATTTAAGAGATGTTCAGAGTGATTCACGACTTATGTGTTTGTAACCCATGATCGGGGGGTGGAACCTAGTCCTCCAGACTTCAGCCTTTGGGCATTTTCTCTCTCATCGAGTCTTCCAAATTTTGACCTTCTCGAAGTGGTTACTTGTCACAAGGATTGATCTAATGGTTATCATGATTCCGAGAACCAAATCAATGGTCGAGATTTGATCCTTACACTATCCTTACATTGCTTAATCCAATGTATATGACTTAATAAAATATTGATATGGCCAACCATTATTTACTTCGGGACTTTAGAACTTCAAAGGTCTAGGTAATTGTTGTTCCAATTTCCACCGGAGTTGGTTAGCACTGAAGTGGTCAATATGGGAGTTCTTGCATCATATTTCCACTACATTTTGATCTAACGGTCATATGAGAATATGGAGGATATTAGATCAACAATTAGCATTGACTTCATCCTTCAATGCTTCGGTTAGTTTCTGATTTCCCCCAAAGGACAAACTCCCATAGTGATGTAACTTGTTGACATCACTGTTGAATTGGAAATAGTCGAGTGGCTGCAACATGTCACCTAGCTTCATGACTTACGTAACCTAAAGTGTTAGTTGGACCTAGACACTTGTCACCATATGGTTGCACCACATGTCCTTGTTGATGTGGTCTTGCTGACGTGGATCTCTTGACATGGCACATGTCCTCCTATTGGTCATAGGTTCATATGAATCCTTGATCCAATGATTGTGATCAATTCTTAGATCAATGGTCCAGATTTATTTGGACCTTTAGGACTTTAGGCCTTTGCAATTATTCAACCTTTCGAAGTGCATTTCGTCAAAGTAGATCAGACGGTCGATACTTGATCTTCTATTATATGGACGATCTTGGATTGTCCAACAATTTCAAACAAACCAATGGTCAAGACTTGATTGGTAGTTGAGTGGCTAATTCTCGTTCACTTCGGTACTTCGACACTTCGGGACTCTGATATCTCCAGTCATTCAACTCTTTCGGAGAAAATTTTGTCGAAGTTCTTATTAGCACTTTCTTCTTGATAACGTCCACAATTCCAGGGGCTAGGACTGTGGGCTTAACAATTCCAAGTATTTGATCTAATGGTTATGGTTCATCCTAGAGGATCTTAGAACAATGATGAACATTAGTTCATGACTTCGTGCTTCATCACTTCCGGTAAACTTACATGTTCTCGGATCCTTTTCGCTAGATTGGTCAATGCCAGAGTTGACTACCTTTTTATCTAACGGTTCAACTTTTTCCATTCCTGATCAATGGCTAATACTTAACTCTAGATAGTCCTTGAGGTGTAGGACATTCGGTGATGGAGTGTGTTGTTAAGCCACTCCGTGTTGTTAAACTCACCGGTTCGAAACCTGCGGGGACAAAAAAACCAACCATGTTAAGGGTTGGTGTATCTTAGGTCGGGTGCAATCCCTAGGTGATTTTGACGGATTAGATGCTCCTGAGTGATGGTTTCTCAAGCCACAGGTTAATCGCATAGCCAACAGGTCCCTCACAAATTAACAAACAAAAAAAAATACTTAACTCTAGATAAAATATTGATCTAACGGCTGGGAAACCATCCAAACCTCCTACTTCAGATCGGACTATTGAGATTTAATCCTTCCCAACCTCTAACTTCAACTCTATATAACGATCCTATATTGTCTCGAAATAAGAATGAATGATTCTTATGGAACATATATTCTAAGATTTGATTAACGTTCTTTCTTTTGATATTTTCATCTTTATTTCTCCTAAGGTTTTAATAATTGTTTGTGCATTCTTTTATGCACTTATCTTCAGTCGCTAACCCTCCCAATCTCTATATTCCTTGTGCTTCATTGCTTTGTTACTCCTTTTGTACAAGGATCTATACATGCTCTAATATTGCACAATCTAATATGCTACATCTCCTGAGATTTAGGTAGATTCCTCTAAACCTCGCGCTATGTATTTTGCACAACTTCCTACATGATTTCTCCTAATATTTTCAGATCTCAAAGAAATATAATAATAATACTGTATTGACCTTCTTGACATCAATTCCATCATCAACATTTAACATTTTGTCCCTCTTTGACATCAATTCCAACATTATAACACTATGTCCAACATTCTCCCCCTTTGGCATTGATGGAAACCTTTTTCTTTTCAAAATTTATTCCCTTATCAATTTCCTCCCCCTTTGATATCAATGGTAGAGGGGATCTTTCTTTGCTCCCCCTGTGGAAATTCTCCCCCTGACCATGTTCCCCTTCTAATACGATTTTATTGTTTTTAATGAGGTTTTTGAATTACTTCTAATTTATGTCAAAGATTTTCAAAAGTACTCCTGGGAAAAGGTTTTGTGAAAACGTATGCAATAGGTTGTTTGGTGTCTAGATACATTATTTTAACTATTTTTTGGGTAACCCAATCTCTTAGGAAATGGTATTTAATTGGGATGTGTTTTGTTTTAGAATGCATGAATGGATTTTTAGAGATACTTATGGCACTAGTGTTATCATAGTTAATATTAATGGGATTATTATATCTTATTTTTAGGTCTTCTAAATTTTGCTTCATCCAAAGAACATGTGTGTAGCAAGATGTAACAACAATGTATTCTGCCTCTTCTATAGAGAGTGACGTGGATGTTTGTTTCTTGATTAGATGATCAAAATTTAGGTGTCCAAGTATCTTATGCCATAACCAACTTTCATCATACTTTCTTAAGTAACATTCTTCTTTTTATTCTCTCAAAACATAGACATTGTTTTATGTTCTTAAGCCTTTTGCAATCAACTGTCCTGAATTCACAGATTGTATTTTACAATATTTAGAAGTGAAAACAACTTTACATCCTCTGTCACAAACTTGACCGACACTAACTATATTATGTTTCCGACCATCTACAAACAACACATCTTGATCTTTCCCTTTTCCATTACTTAGACTTACCATTCCTTTACCTTTGATTTTTCCTGGTGCATCATTTCCAAAGGTTACATTTCCTGATTTTCTTTCACTTAGAGACAATAACTTACTTTTGTCTCTAGTCATATGTTTGGAACATCCACTATCAATATACCAGGGGTTCTTTTGTCTTTGAGTTGAAAGTAATAGACCACATTTTTCACTATCTTTTATTTTCCATGTGTGCCATTTCTAACTAAGGGTTTTATCCTTGGATCTGCTTTGTAATTATTCAGATGGAACTTTGCAGCTTTGTGGATGAAGTTATGACAGTTATAGGATTTGAGCTCATTATTCAATAGGTCAAAGTGATTGGTGTAAATTTGTCTACTCATTGGTTGTTTAGTTATATGTTGCAAAGATTGTTTATTTCTTGATCTCCTCGGTTGTATGTCTCTAAAATTAATTTGACAATTTGCAATCTTATGACCAAAATTAGAGCAGTAAAAATAGTAACCATGGAAGAAATTTTGGTACCTGAAGGATGACCTTCTTCTTGGCATTTGTTTCTCCATATTCTGGTATTGTTTTTTATCAGGGATCATCTTGTCTTTATTATCTTTTGGTGGCAGAGTACTCACATGGTATGCTTGTCTACTGACTTGGAACTTGACCATATTTACTGGTTCTTCGCTTTCTATATGTGTTAAGCCCTAATATTTGCTCATTACCCCTTAATTGGGGAATATTAGATTAGTAATGTTATTTTATTTATGTCGGCTTTAGGCCATTAGTTGTAATTTAGATTAGTAATGTTGATTTATTTATGTCATCTTTAGGCCATTATTTGTAATTATATCTCCTAGTCTCCTATATATACCAAGGATACATTTTCATTTTGAATCATCTTGTACTTGAACATTTAAGTGGGGTAAAAGGAGGTTTCCCCCTCGAAGAGGCTTATTATCTGAAATTATCTCTTTTTCAAGGCATTTAGTACTTTTCCTGAGGTTTTTATATGCTATATTGATGTTTGGTTCTTAACATATGGTATCAGAGCTCAAGGTCTTAGGGTTTCGCTGCTACATCTGAGACACTGTGGCATTTTCGCTATAACTGTTTTTCTACAACGTTTCAGAAGGAACAACTTGGAGGATATTTATAATACAGATCAAGGTACGTCGGGTTCAAAATTCATCTCTTGAGGCCTTATACTTTCGGAGATACAACCTGTACAAGATAGGGTTATGGAATCATCCTGAAATGAGTCATTGCAGAAGTTTTGCTATAAAAACGTTTCTGTAACGTTTCAAACCATGAAATCCTGAGGATATTTACAGAAATTGGTAATGTATCTGTGGTAAAATTTTAGCTTCTGGGTCATCTTAAATTTGTAGATATACCCTGTGTAATATAGGGTATCTGACTAGTCCTATTGACTAGTCTCAAGAAGGTGTTCAAGGTAAAACAATCATAACTTCTTCCTAGAGTATCCAAATTGCGTGGGACTAGTTGCATTGGATTGTGGACAGTCTGTATTATTTTGGGTGCGAGTTTCAGAATTTTATATCAATTATTTTGGGTGGGGCACACTATACACGTGAGATCTCCTGGAAAGGCCAAACATCGGCAAGTTGTGGGGAAGCTACCATAAATTCCACTTGGCACATCCAATTTTGATTAGACCTATGGCATTATAGAGAAGAATTATCAGAGAAATACATAAGAGAAATTTTCATACCTAGAAGGGCCAAAAATTGGGAGATACAATAGAATAAATATTGTCTAGCAGAACCACCTCAAAATCAAGGTTCAAAAGTGATACTTGGCCAACATGCCACCCAAAAAGGGAACTTCTACGCCAAATAAGCCTCCAGAAAATCCTACTTGGACTCTTGATGAAGGTGAAGAAATGCGAAGGGACATAAATGAACTACAAAATAAGATGGATTCAATGGAATCTAAGATGGATTCAATGGACACTAAGATATATGGTTTAAAAGGGGAGATCATGGAAGTATTGAGAAATTTCATAACAGAGAAGACACCTGAAAGTGAAAATGCATCCCATGAAATTCATGATGTGGACACAAGGAAGGTGAATCAAGAATGGAGAAACTCCAACTTTGGTTTGAAGACCAACCACGTTCCTAAGATTGACATGAGGAAGTTTGATGGAAAGGACCCAATAACATGGATACTTCAGATGGAGCAATTATTTGATCTCCATAATGTTCCACATACACAAAATGTACGAATTGCTTCTTTATATTTAGAACCTAATCAATTTGTTTGGTATCGATGTCTTTGTTCTCGCAAATCACTCATCACTTGGAAAATTTTCACGGAAGAAATGATATCACACCATGAGGATACAAGGAGTAATACCTTCTTTAGCCAATTGATAAATCTCAAGCAAAAGGGTTCAGTTACCGAGCACATTGAGAACTTCCAAAGATTGAATATAAAGATAACTGATATTCCAGATGAGCACTTGATTGATGTATTCATAGGAACTTTAAAGGA